>CAJHNH020003817.1:0-30000 GCA_905116865.2 Candidula unifasciata
AATTCAGCAATTTTTAAAAAGATAATCTCCTCGAGGATTTGGGTATTTTCCGACGGGTTTAGTGTCAAGAGGCCAAAAAAAGTGCCTTGGGGGGTTTTTTTGCAAAGTTAAAGGGGGGGGACGTTTTTGGGGGGAGAGCCTATCATTGATACCACAACCCTTTCCCCTTTAAAAATGGAGGTGGAGGCGGTCACTGCGCTTTCCGCTGGGTAAAACACGACACACACCCATTGAATTTTAACTGGTTTAGGGAAAACCCGAGGGGAAAATCAGAAAGGGGGGAGAGTGGCATTTTGCTGCGGGGGGACACGATTGAAGGGTATTTCCCGGAATTTTTTTTACCGGGTAATGCCGGGGTGTTGGGAAAAAGGAAAGTCCCGGGAAAAACCCGGGGGCTCTGCCCAAAAATTGGTGGAATATGCACATAATAGGGCAAAAAGTGGTTTTGTGCCTTTTGGGAGGCATGTACAATGGTAGGAGCAAGGGGTCCCACAGTTTGGAATTGACATGCACCCTTTCCGAGGGTACATCTTCACGTTCACCGGCTGTGAACTGAAGTGAACTCCGGCGGCAAGTTCTGGTATTCGTCATCGTCCACGTCCAAAACTTTCAGTTTTGCATGCACATCCATTTTACAGATCTGAGGTATTGGTATGCAGAAGACCGTTTGTTTCTTGCTTCTCAAACAGAGGTCTCGTTTCCTTGCTTCTCAAACAGAGGTCTCGTTGTTTCCTTGCTTCTCAAACAGAGGTCTCGTTGTTTCCTTGCTTCTCAAACAGAGGTCTCGTTGTTTCCTTGCTTCTTAAACAGAGGTCTCGTTGTTTCCTTGCTTCTCAAACAGAGGTCTCGTTGGTTCCTTGCTTCTCAAACAGAGGTCTCGTTGTTTCATTGCTTCTCAAACAGAGGTCTCGTTGTTTCCTTGCTTCTCAAACAGAGGTCTCGTTGTTTCCTTGCTTCTCAAACAGAGGTCTCGTTGGTTCCTTGCTTCTCAAACAGAGGTCTCGTTGTTTCCTTGCTTCTCAAAAAGAGGTCTCGTTGTTTCCTTGCTTCTCAAACAGAGGTCTCGTTGTTTCCTTGCTTCTCAAACAGAGGTCTCGTTGTTTCCTTGCTTCTCAAACAGAGGTCTCGTTGTTTCCTTGCTTCTCAAACAGAGGTCTCGTTGTTTCCTTGCTTCTCAAACAGAGGTCTCGTTGGTTCCTTGCTTCTCAAACAGAGGTCTCGTTGTTTCCTTGCTTCTCAAACAGAGGTCTCGTTGTTTCCTTGCTTCTCAAACAGAGTTACTCGACGACTTTGAAGGAAATGCCACTTACTAGATTAGTCACCTTTTACCACATGCTTGCTATTCTTCTTCTTCTTCTTCTCTTCCACCTTGTACCTCATCGAAGTGTCGGGGGGAGATGTAATGCTTGCTATTCTTCTTCTTCTTCTTCTCTTCCACCTTGTACCTCATCGAAGTGTCGGGGGGAGATGTAATGCTTGCTATTGGCTAGTGAAACTACGAGCAGCACACATGCAGGGCTGCCAATGGGATTTTTTTGAAAAACCCAGCTAAGTTGACAGAAAACCCAAGCAATAGATAGGTAAAGAAAAGAAAAAACCCAGCTAAGTTGACAGAAAACCCAAGCAATAGTTAGGTAAAGAAAAGAAAAAATCCAGATTTTTGAAAAGTACAAATTGTATAGTTGCGAAACGAAATATTTACCCAATTTTATCATCATCATCGTAAACCACTTTTGTCGTTAAATGCTGTGGAGAGGAATAATTTGCGATCCGGTGCACGTTGGCTGCTACTGGCTATTGTCATGCCGTGAAGGCATAGTGTCTTTAATGTTTTTGATCCATGTTTTCCGTAGTCGTTGATTCAGTCAAAACCATTAAGCTGTATGTGTAGTGGGGTAGGGGTTCTACTAATTTGCATTGTTTCGTTTTTTTATGTAAGGATATATTTTTAATAAAACCCAGATTTCAAAATTTGAACCCAAGGCGTCAAATAAAAATCCAGATCTAGGAGGTAAAAACCTATCATCCCTGCACACATGGGGTTAGTTGCGATGCCCTGTCAGGATAGGACAGGCAACTATCTTTTTATTGTTGTTGTTGAGGGGGCAGTTTGTCTGTACACCCCCTCTCCCCCTCTCTCCCCTAGTAGTATCCCAGAATCCACAGGGGCATGATGGAAGTGAACTCTGCCAAAGGCCGTCCATGTGACGGTGATGAAGAAGAAAATGAACTTTTTTTGAACAGATTAACATGTATCTATTTTGTTCAACTAATATGTGTAGTTGTTTCTTTCATCGCAAGACAGAATACGTACGAGAGTTCTTGATATAGGGGGTCTGAAAGCAGAAAAGACAATAAATGGTTTATAAGACGTGACCAGTTAGACACTTCTAAGAGATGGTGGTGGAGTTAGAACTGAACATGCAACCTTGCAGAGAGAATGGGGCAGGTAATAAAGTTACTTTTGTCTGTTTGTTTTTTGATCTATCAATTTAGCTTACACAAAATGGCTGGAAGCCACACAAATGCATGAACATTAAAATACTTCTTCATCTTCTTCGTCACTTTCTCTCTCATCGCTTCAGATGTCAAGGAAGATATAACTATTGTGTTTGCCTTGTATGATATGACTTCAGGAGGCATTTTCTCTAAGTAGGCGTGGACAGAGCACATATCCTCAACGCTGTTTGGACTGGGCTAGTGGATAAGGACGAATCTCTGAGGACTAACATGATTGTTTTCATCATTATCTTGTACCCTGCCAACTGGCATAGGTGCTCATGCGTCTCCACAAATCACAATCCCTGGTTGCCTGGAACAGCTCTCTTGATGATATCCCTCCATGCCATCGTTTCAGCCCATCCAGCATCATCTCTCTTGGTCTGCCTCTACCCCTTTTTCCCCTGATTTTTCCAGTCGTCACGATGTTCTCCAGTGTCTCTCTTCTCATATTGTGGTCAAAGAACAATGTCTATCTCTTTCTTATTGTTGTAATTGATACTGTGCAAAAGGTAATATGTGACCCTTTCATGCCATCATGTCATTGGTATATGAAGCTAGACTCACATTTTCATAGACCAGTCATCCTTAGATCTACAGTTTGAGCTTTGTGCAATGCCCTCAGTAGACACCTAGCTGTTTGATGAAGAAAGACTGAGCCGAATGGAAGCAAACCCGGTATAATGAAATTGATCTTCTCGGATTTAGCTTTACAAGACCGATCAGCAACAGGTGATGTGGTCAACATTACAATGGCAGCTTTTCTTTCCAGGTGATTTCCTGGTACCCATTATAAACTGGATGACATGAACTGGCTAGACATCAGCAGCTATTAAAAGCCTGACAAAATATGGAGCTCTAAATTGTTTCGTGCTAAAACCAAGTTACATATTTTCAATTCTAATGGCTGGTTTTGCACCACTTGGTGGTGAACTAATGTATGACAAGATGGATGTTATGAGGGCCCTCTGGGGGTGAGTGAACAGTGCCGAGGCACAGATAGATGATTACAGTCTGGGAGAGAATGGCACTGCGAGGAGTTACAAGGTGATCTGGTCGAAGCTCAACACTCAGGGGGAAAAAGCGAGACGGATATTCAATCAGACAGTTGCTGGAACCATCGGAATTTTAACCTCTTCGCTTGCTGCTGAAGATGGGGACGGAGCTCTTATGGGGGTGTCCTGAGTGCTGTGATGTCGATTCTTAATTCAACATTCAACACTTAATTCTAATGTTATTTCAGTTGTAACATATGACAGTGAGAAGCACTGAAGATTTGGAACAAAAGTTGAATGCATTCGAAAACACGCACATGAGGAAAATTATGAACATGAAATGGGATGAATTCAGCAGGAGGGAAGAAGTCAGAGAAATGTCTGGGCAACCACTAGTATCTACAGTTATAAGACAGAGAAGATGGCGCTGTATTGGACATATGCTGAGAAGAAACGAGCAGAGAAACACCAAACAGACATTGAAAATAAAGGGATTGAGAAACTGAGGACGCCCAAAATAAACCTTAACATTAACATTAATGAGAGAGGCCAAGGCTGGTAGACTGGATTCATCCGTAATATTTAAGTGATTACACAGGATGGAATAGAGGTATATACTGGGAGTCGTGTGAAACTTACAATAGCACAATGGATGGTACTTTATTTTTAATTCACCCAGACAAAGGAAATCGTGGTTTCCAGTAAAGTCCTAATATTCTAGGGGTGCTATGGGTTAGGGTTAGGATCTGTGTCAGCCCTGACTGACTCAGAGATGCAGGTTAACCCTAACTCTAACGCTAACCCATACCCATAAAACCCCTAGAATATTGGACTTTCTAAGGAACTCTGGGATTACCTTTGTTTGGGGTGAATTAAGAATAAAGTGCCCACTGAATGGATGAATTTTAAACAGTGTAAACCTGCCTGGTGTGATAAAACTTGACCTCTGTGGTAGCTTGCTTGTGAATGTGTTTTTTTTAAAAAAAACTGCCAACAGGAAGTGCATCTTCACATACAAGTATTCGGGCACAGAAATCTGCACACACGCCAAGGATAGGGTCAGCAAATGGTAGAAGCATCCGCTCATCCATTTCAAGTCGTGCACGGCAAATCAAGGACCACGAGGTAATCTTCAGTAAACATGTTATATTTCATATCTTGGCATCTCATTACAAATTCTTAAAACAAATATGTAGTTGAGTTGAAAAGTTGTGTAAAAGAAGTTAAATGTAGAATAGCTTAAGCAAAGACAGCATTTTACAAAATGAAGAATATCTTATGTAATTTTTCTTTGTCAATTGAGACAAGAAAGAGAATTCTTAAACGCCATATAGATCCTATCTTGATATATGTAACTGAATCATTGACGTTTGAAAGATTAGTAAAAAATTATTTGGAAGCTGCGAAGATGTGGTTTTATAGATGAATGATGAGAATACCCTGGACAGATAAAAAAGAGTAATGAAGATGTCTGAAAGAAACTGTTTCACAAAGAGAACTAGTCGTCCACATAAAAAAGAGTTTAAAAAATCTTCATTCTTTGGTTATGTGCTAAGAAGGAGAAAACTGGAGTACATCATGACAGTAGGAAAGTTGGAGGGGAGGAGAGGCAGAGGGAGACCGAGAGAAAACATGTTTGACATCATGGCATGGAGGATCATCTGTGTTAGAGTTGATTGAAAGTACATGAGACAGAAGGTTGTGGATAGACATGACTACCAACACCACACAGCATGGACTTTAATTAAGAAAAAGAAGAGTTAAATAGTGGCATTATCATACTGGGGACATTTGCAAAAGTGCTCTGTCCTCATTTTCAGCAGCCAGCACAGAGTTCCACTTTCGATAGTACCAGAAGCAGTCTGACTAAATTTCCATCTGGCCTTTTCTCTGAGTATATCTTCTTCTTATCGTTCACTGGCTGTAAAGTTCTGGTTGTTTGTCCACTTCTGGACTTTGGTCTTGTTCAAGAACCTAATTCTTTTGCATTTGAGTGCTTTGGCTTTTTTGTATGCAGACTGCTTGTTCCTTGCCTCTCAGGCAGATGCACTGCAACTTCATAAGATGGCATACTCGATAGAAGAGATAGAAGCTGGAATTCTGAAGGCAAATGCTGTCACCTACCAGCTAGTCCCAATGTTTAGACACACAGATATCTCCCTTCCAGCAAAACGGCAAGTAATTACTTGCATCTTCATCCCTACCTTATACTATCAGTGCCAGGCATGGACAATGAATAGAGCTTCAGAACAGAAAATAACTACCTGTGAAATACTGTTTCCGTAAGGTCACTAACGACACAAGAAGGAATCGGGTTATGAATCCCAACATGAACAAGAAAGTTGGAATAAGATTGTCTGAATTATATTGGCAGGCAAAGAAAGAAATGGTTTGGTCATCTATTAAGAATGCAGCCAGTCCAAAGTGCATGTGAGATTTTACATTACAGCAAAAATGCTGGCTGGATGGTGAGGGGAAAGCCAAGGAAGAGATGGATACATGGTAAAGATGAAACCTTCACCAAAAAAATTAACAAAAAGATAAATCCAAAAAAAAAAAAATCAGTCACCCATGCCACCAGAGAAGCACAATGCAAATACAGAAAACCACAACACTAGGCTACAACCTGGTATCAGTAAAACAAGAAAAGAAAAATCAGAATAAATGTGGAGTATTGGTCGGTTTTTATAAAAAAAAAATCTTGAGGGTTGAAACCTATGACTACCAAGCAGATAGGCAAGCAGATCAGGCCTAGAAGACACTAAAAGGATTTGTCATATTTAGAGTCATTATTTTAGGTGAAGCTAATTTTTTTTTTTATATAAAGGGAAGCAATCACTAAAATCAAACGGTGCAAAGAGAAATAACTGCTTTCCTCCTCTGACCAAGAAAACTTTGATTTTGTAGACACAGCCAAGGAGGGAAAAAAAATCATTCAAAGTTTGTTATGATGTTCTTGTGTCAAAACAAGTGATTTTTTTTTCACCTTAAATAATAGTGTCTCGAAACAAATGTTTGTTTTGGGATAAATATAATCAGTCATACCCACCATGTCTACACACAGTGCAGTGGCAAACAGCACCAAAGCTGTTATACAGGTGTGTGTTAATTAATTCATCCGGTTTCATCCTTTTAAGGATGAAATTTTTTGTTATTTGAAGCCCCACCCTGGCTTTTGCCAGGGGCCGCAATATAGGCAGGCCATAAATATGGCCAATTGTCTGAACGCGGTTTCTGGGACCTCTCCAAGGCGATCCTCATCCACATGGTGGCACTTTATGTCATCCGGTGTTTATCGCTTGTGTGATATCCTAGTGGGGTAGAAAGTCAGTCAGTCAGTTGACAGGTGTATGTTGGATGCTACTAAACCGGTCATATCCTTGTGAGATGCAATTTTTCGTTATTTGAAGCCCTACTCTGGCTCTTGCCGGGGGCCGCAATATAGCCGGGCCATAAATATGGCCTGATGGCTGAACACGGTTTCTGGGACCTCTCCTACGGTGATCCTCTCCCGCGGGGTGGCACATTGTGTCATCGGGTGTTTGTCGCTTGTGTCATGTCCTGGTGGGGTAAAAATCTACTACTACTATGTATGTTGGCACTCTGTTGTCTCAGTATGAGATGCAATTTAGCTGGGCCTTTTGGCTAAGATCGAGGTGTAGCTCTGCTGCATTGGTTTGGCCAAAGTGCTGAGATCGGTTCCAAAACTCAGGGGGACTAACTTTCACGGCAATAGTTATCACAGCCTACAGCCGGCAGTTTCCACGAGGGGAGTCTAATCCAGCTTAGAAGAAAAAAATTAGACTCAATTTATCGCTCTTTCAAAGTCACACCCCTCCTGTAGTTGCCAACCTAAAGATTGATCATGATTTCTGGGACCTCTCCCTGTGTGATCCTCATCCGCATGGTGGCACTTTATGTCACTGGGTGCCTTTTGGCTTGGTGGATGTCCTGGTGGGGTTGAATCGGACTCACTCACAGGTGTATTGTCCGCTGTCCAAATACATACTGTCAGCTAAAAACAAAAACCCCTTATTTATTTATCTCAGAATGTGACAGTCTGATGGCCACTGTCCAGTTATGACATGACAAACCACATTAATGAAAAGTCAAATGTGTTGAAATTATGATTGGACGTTGACTTATTTTATTTCAAATTTTTCTCCAGGTGGATCCATTTTTATCAGTTGATGTCATGCCGAAAAGCACAAGCCAGTCAAGTTTTAGAAAAGGTATTCCTTAATGCATTTGGAAAAGAATCTTGTCAGATTTAAAACACAGACTATCTCATCATAGTTCCTTAGATCCACTTGTTGCAAGGGGAGATAAACCCTCTGCCGCCAACTGTACCCCTAACAAGCAGTTTATTGAAGATGGCTAATTAAGGTTTTCTGAAATTGAATGTATTGGGCTGAAAAGTACACATGTCGCAGCCCAGCTGTAAATTACAACACTACATGCCAACCACCCATTTAGGAGCGAATGCAGAAAGAGAGGTAGAATAGTCCCATAACACAGTGTGTGTTGTTGGGTCACCAGTTGCTGTTGACTGCCTGGTCAGTTCCCTTTATATTATTATTGTACTCTGTTACTATCCAGTTTCGTCTTTTTTAGGATGAAATTTTTTGTTATTTGAAGGCCCACCCTGGCTTTTGCCAGTGGCCGCAATATAGGCAGGCCATAAATCTGGCCAATTGCCTGAACGCGGTTTCTTGGACCTCTCCAGCGGCGATCCTCATCCGCTAGGTGGCACATTGTGTCATCGGGTGTTTATCGCTTGTGTGATGTCCTGGTGGGGTAGAAAGTCAGTCAGTCAGTTCCCTTCATTATGGATATTCACCGTGCTTTTTAGGATGATATTTTTCGTTATTTGAAGCCCTACTCTGGCTCTTGCCAGGGGCCGCAATATAGCCAGGACATAAATATGGCCTAATGGCTGGACGCGGTTTCTGGGACCTCTCCACTGGTGATCCTCATCCACATGGTGGCACTTTGTGTCGTCGGGAGTTTATCGCTTGTGTGATGTCCTGGCGGGGTAGAAAGTCAGTCAGTCAGTTAGTTCGCTTCACCTTTCTCAGTCAAATGCAGATGCCTTATTTCTTTCTCCTACCCTTCCCCCCTCATCCTCTTTCTCAGTCATTCCTAATCCTCCGTATGTGTTCCAGGGCCTCATTGTGGGGGAAAAACCCACTGCCTCCCCAACAGGCATGTCGTAAGAGTTGACTAATTGGGGTTTTTCTTCAAATTCAAAACTGGAGTGCATCTGCCTGAGAGACAAGGAGCGAACAGTCTGCATACAAATGTCAGATTTGTAAAATGGATGTGCAGGCAATTAAAATTTTCTACTGGAGTCTCCAGTCTGTTCCCTTCAACTTTGTCGGTCAGATGCAGATACCTTTTCCCCCCTCCTGCTCATCCTTCTTATTCTTAATTATTCCTTATATTCATCTATTTTATACTGCTATCAACGGCCACCTGCTTGTTCTGTTGAAGGAGACTATTCAGATAACCTAATTAAATCCCAAGTAATTGTTATTACTTCATCACTGTCTATCATACATTTTTTTGTACCATTAGTTAGCCTATCTTTGCTCTTGAACCTAGGGCGGCGCATAAGGCAAAAGTCATAGCTCTCCATGTATGGCGGTTCATTACCACCTGTTTTAAATCTTGGATGTTCATTAGGCCCGTGGTTGAGCCTTCCCTGGTGAGGATTATATGCAGGATCTCTCTTGGTCTTCCCCATTTAGAGCTAGAAATCTAATTCTAGAACAAAGTATGCTTTACGATGGCGCCTTGTAGGGACGTCGATCTACAGTTTTAAGCCAAGCTAGAGGGAAACAGATCATGCCCTCTTGGCCCTAACTAGAAACCATATAGCAACAATTTTGTAGTCTTGTGGGATCTAGAAATCTGGCTTCATGACAGAACAAGATATTAAAGGTTAGTTGCGTATCCTTTACAGGATGTTGCAGAACCAACCCCAGCAGCCCCTGGCTGTTGTGTGGTTCCTCTAGGCAAATTTTACATCCAGTAGTTTGCCATTGCTTTCTAGATGGTCGGCCCCCTGATACTACTGTTGAAACCAACGCAAGGCGCATGGCCCGCAGCTGGGATCGAACCTGGCACTCCGGTATTACGAAGTGTTCGGATCGACTTAACCACAGACCCGACGAATAGGATTTAACAACACATAATATAGAATAAGTTAACATACAAAAAGAGGAGGACAGAAAAGTATATTAGTTAGTTGGGTTATCATCATTGCACTCTGGATATGTCCATAGGTGCTCATATCCCTCCTTCAGTATGAACCCCGGTGTCCGATGGCTAATAGTACCAGGTCTATGTTGATTAGCAATTCCTCTTATGTGTCTGGTGTGCGTCTAATTTTTTCTATGTCAGTCTTAACTACCAAGTCTACCATTCTGGCGAGTGATGTGTATTCACTGCCCCCAAAGTCCTCCACCCTTCCCATTTCTCGGGGGGTTGGAGGGGGGGGGGGGGATTAATAATATCAGGAAAATAAGTGGATATAAACAAAAAATGAGACAGGAAGAATAAAGAAATGTTTGGGTTATAAAAGGTTATCAGTGGACATACTGTGAAGTCCCTAATGTTGAAACAGCAGTTTTCTTCTTCACGTTCACCAGCTGTAAACCGGTGGAAAGTTCTGGTTGTTCACCCACTTCTGGACTTTAATCTCGTTCCAGAACTTGAGTTTTGCATGCACATCCATTTAACAAATTTTGCTTATTTGTATGCAGACTATTGGTTCTTAGTCTCTCTGGCAGATGCACTCTGACTTTGACCCACTGACAACCGCGCCCATTAAACCTTGCACTTTTTCAGATACCACACATTTCTAGTGCTTACTAAAAATTCCATAGCTTCACAACTATTCGACATAAAATCATAATATTTTGTATTTTTCGCACCAGATGGAGAACTCATTTCAAAAACAACAATTAAGTAATCTTGTTATGCATCATTATCATCATCATGTGGCTGCAGATTGGTGCAAAAAAGGCAACTGAAAAATATTTTTCTGACAGCAATATGGACAAACAAAAATTCCACAACTATTTAACATAAAGTCATAAATATTTTGCAGTTTTGTACCAAGTTGAATGGAAAAGAAATTTTGGTGGTTTAATAATATCCTACCCCAAACAGGGGAAATCCACACAAATCACAGGACAGTCTAATATTTCAGGGGATGGTAGATATGCTGCATGCAGTCGTGGGACCTAGGCTGCACTCTCTTATGGGATACAGGTGGGTTGGGGTTAGGGCCAGTTCTAGATGTTTTGGAGTCGTTAAAAGCATCAGAAAGCCATGAAACCCAGTCTTACCACCCTCTAAAATGTTGGACTGTCTCATGACGTCATCTGGGGAAAGATATTAAAAAAGAACCAAAATTTCATTTTTTTTAAATGCATAATCTTATTGTACGCCATCATCTTGTGGTTGTAGATTATTGCGACAAGGCAACCAAATAATCTTCTATCTGACAAACAATCTTTTTTTAAAAAGCTGAAATAATCATGGATGAGGGCTCTGCTTAACTGTGAAAAAAAATTCTGCAAATTCAGTGGCTGCTTGCCATTTGGCAACAAGAATTTCTCATGCAGTGCAACTGAATTGTCAAACTCAAAAAGCCACAAAAACTATCTTTTCTCATGCCTCCTTCCCTCTTTTCGTGGGAATTGCACTAAGGCATTGTGAATTGATTTCTACTAAACTCTAAACTACATACATCACCCATCTTGTGCCGATTGGTCTATATAAATTATAGGTCTAGCCCTATATGCCCTATACGCCTAAAGGCGTGGAAAAGGGTCCTTAACTTTACTTTTTACTAAACTACGCAGCTGTAATGTACAGTCTACACTAACAGACACCTCTAACAATACACTCCTGAAGCACATACATGATACTGTCTGTCCGAACTCATGTAACATAAAATACTTAACTGCAGTTGCCTCTGCCGATAAGCAGAAGAACATCATTATTTTAGTTTCGATGATGTTTTTTATGGCAGTTCATAAGAATGATCAAAGTCACGGTCATCAAACTGTTCAGAAATATCTTCACCTCCGCTTTCCAATTAAAAACAATCAAGAGAGTATCCTATAGCATCAGAAATATTCCCCCAAACGCCTGTCCTCATTATCAGAACATTTTCTTAATGTGTCATTGACATGGAAGCTCACCCAAAAATTGAGTGACAAATTTAGTGTAAGTAAAAGAAAGTGAAGTAAAGGACCCTTTTCTACGCCTTTAGGCATATAGGGCTAGACCTATATTTTATAGACCCTTGGCACAAGATGGATGATGTGGTCAGCATCATGCCGGCTGCCTTTACTTCCCGGGACTGCACCCAGTACCCACTCAAGGCTGGGTCGAACTGGGAGGCAAGGTCATTTTTGAAAAAAGTGTGGTTTCACCAGGGAGCAAACCCATGACCTTCTGAACCAAGGTTAGCGTCTAGCCGCTCCGCCACGGCGACTGCCAAATTTACTGTAAGACTTGTTTCTTTTAATAAAACAGAGAAATTAATGGACTGATGGCTTCAGCTACATTTATGGCATGTCACGATTTTAACATGGCGGCGATCATCTGAAGTTACCATCTCTGGGGGTGCGATCATGATAGTCAGTGGGTTAAAGAAAAGGCCACCAATTAGTCGCCTCTTACAACGTGCATATTAGTGGGTCAGTGGGTCTGTTCTTTGTTCTCCAAAATGCAACCCCGGGGACCCACACAGAGATGAACAGTTAGTGACTCATATCCTGTTTGTCTAAACAGATCCTGGCACCACCAGATATTCAGCAAAGGCGAGTGAACATTCACAACTGACAACCTCAAGTTGCAGGCCGGTATCTGTTTACTCAGATGGACACGACAATGAGCTGCCAGATGTTTTGTCAAGGTCTCTGTTCTGATAAATTAGTAGTAGTCGTTGTCAAAACAGAATCCTTTTAAACCATCAGGGTTATGATTGGGATATGAAGTGTTCATTGATTTCTTAAGAGTATAAATTTGTTATTTTATATAAAAGTAAAAAGATCAATTTTCACACCTTTAGGCGCATCGTTCATATGGGAAGAGCACCCTTATTTTTATAAACTAGTCAACACTAGGTGGCTAATGTGGTCAGCCGGCCGGCTTTACTTCCCCCGGACATACATCCTGGTACTCATTTTAGCCTGGGTTGACGTTGGAATTATGGGTCAGACTCATGACACCTAAACCACGGACGGCGCTGTTATTTTATATGTTGTATAATTATTAATTTCAGACTGTGATGTAATTTGTGTTATTATTTTAAATAATACTTTGTTTACACATTTTTAGGTTTTGATTGAGACAAAAATTGTATTATGAATATTTAGATAAATTTACTAACATTGTTTCAGTAAAATAGTGGATATATTACGCTATAAAACAGTAATTTATTATCCTCGTCAATTTTATCTTAAGGATACAGTTCTTCAAAGATGGTATAAGTTCTTTTTGATTTCCTTTTCCCCCAGTTATGGTTTGGTTTTTACAACGGATCAACATCATGGCACAGGGGTAGTAACCCATAAGTCCTCCATTGTACTTCTGACTCAATCCTGAGTCTGAAGAATCTCAGCGCAGTGCACGAACTCTGTAGCACTGGCGAGGATCCTGAACTGCTTTGGGTAGTTTGCCTGGGCTACTCTTTTCTATTTCTATTTGCCAAGGGATTTTTTTTAAAACTGCGCAACAGTACACACAGGCGTCTGATCTTACTACCCAGAGACCAGGGGAAATTACTAGAAGTCTCCCCCGTGTGGGTTCCGGGGCCCTTTTGTGGGGAAAACAAGAATAGACCCACTGCCTCCCCAAAAGCATGTCGTAAGAGTCGACTAACTGGGGAGCTTCCTTTGAAGTCGGAGTGCATCTGCCTGAGAGGCAAGGAACCAGCAGTCTGCATTCAATTGAATCAGACCTGTAAAACTGATGCACACGCAACACTCAGGTTCTGGAGCAGGACTGCAGTCCAGAAGTGGACGAACAACCAGAACTTTACGCCAGAGTGTACAGCTGGTGAACGCAAAGAAGAAGAAGACTAGAAGTCTACGTGAAAAAATCCCAGCCTTCACCGGGGCCTGAACCCAGGACCTCCAGCACTCGAGGCAGACGCCATGCCCCAAGACCACTCTGCCCCCCCACCCATGCATCCCCCAGTCAACGTCAGTGAAAGGTTGGGGGAAGAATGTCAAGTTTTGTGTGTGTGTGTGTGTCAACAGAAAGCAACATACAACAATTTTCGGTCTACAAACAGGACACTGCAGGCTCAACTACCACATGCATAAAATAAAGATTGTACAGTTCCCACAGTGTGCCTGTCAAACAGGACCACAAACACCTCAGCACATTCTGCAGACCTGCCCACTCTACCTACAACTTCGAAAAGACACCTGGCCTCAAGAGCAAAGTTTGCAGAGCAAGCTAAGGGGAACCATGAAGGACCTGCTACTGACATACGAGTTCATAGAGACAACCCACCTGATGGTCTGATCTGAGTATACTAAACAGAATGCGAAGAAAAAAAAGAAGTGTGTGTGTGGGTTTTTCAAACGTCTCTGTATTGATTTTCCTGCCTATATGCCTGCAGAGTATTTTATGTGTGCAGTCTAAATTTAATGGCCTATTTCATGTGAGGAGGGTGGGCTCTTTAACTAAGTTTTTTCCGGTTCTTTATTATTAGCCGACCACAAACAGTGGAAATCCATAGGTCATGGGAAAGTCAAATATTTCAGGGGGCGGGAGATTAAGAATATAGTTATGGTTAGGTTTAGGGTGAGTGTTAAGGTTAGGGTTTGGTAAACGCGCGAAAACCTTGGCCTTGGAAGAAATGCGCTAAAGCACAGAAACCTTGAAAAACCCGCTCTTACCTCTCTCTAAAATATTTATTAGACTGTCCCATGATGTAATTTGTAGTCCGCTAAAAAGAAAGCACCGTTTTTCCTCATAAGTGCTTCCTGTTCTGTATTGCTCTCAGTTTTTGCTAGATAGTCTGCTAGAAGAGATAATAAATTTGGCTTTTACATTTGCCATTAAAGTCTTTGTATTATTCTGTAAAGCTCTCTGTGAATTTAATTCTTTGCAGATATGCTAGTGCAATGAGGCCAGCGTCTTTGATGTCCCAGGCCAGATTTCATCAGCGACCAAATGTTTATGTGAAGAGGCCATTTAAACACGCCACAGATGTGCCAGATAGAGAGAAAAGAGGGGTTAGGCTTTTGTTGTCTGGATGGATGGATGGGCAGGAAAATGCATGCATGAGTGTTTTGGTCCATTGGTTGATGGATGGATTGATGGGTAGATGAATGCATGCATGAGTGTTTTGGTCTGTTGGTTGATGGATGGATTGATGGGTAGAGGAATGCATGCATGAGTGTTTTGGTCTGTTGGTTGATGGATGGATTGATGGGTAGAGGAATGCATGCATGAGAGTTTTGGTCTGTTGGTTGATGGATGGATTGATGGGTAGAGGAATGCATGCATGAGTGTTATGGTCTGTTGGTTGATGGATGGATTGATGGGTAGAGGAATGCATGCATGAGTGTTATGGTCTGTTGGTTGATGGATGGATTGATGGGTAGAGGAATGCATGCATGAGTGTTTTGGTCTGTTGGTTGATGGATGGATTGATGGGTAGATGAATGCATGCATGAGTGTTATGGTCTGTTGGTTGATGGATGGATTGATGGGTAGAGGAATGCATGCATGAGTGTTATGGTCTGTTGGTTGATGGATGGATTGATGGGTAGAGGAATGCATGCATGAGTGTTATGGTCTGTTGGTTGATGGATGGATTGATGGGTAGAGGAATGCATGCATGAGTGTTATGGTCTGTTGGTTGATGGATGGATTGATGGGTAGAGGAATGCATGCATGAGTGTTATGGTCTGTTGGTTGATGGATGGATTGATGGGTAGAGGAATGCATGCATGAGTGTTATGGTCTGTTGGTTGATGGATGGATTGATGGGTAGAGGAATGCATGCATGAGAGTTTTGGTCTGTTGGTTGATGGATGGATTGATGGGTAGAGGAATGCATGCATGAGTGTTATGGTCTGTTGGTTGATGGATGGATTGATGGGTAGAGGAATGCATGCCTGAGTGTTATGGTCTGTTGGTTGATGGATGGATTGATGGGTAGAGGAATGCATGCATGAGTGTTATGGTCTGTTGGTTGATGGATGGATTGATGGGTAGAGGAATGCATGCATGAGAGTTTTGGTCTGTTGGTTGATGGATGGATTGATAGGTAGAGGAATGCATGCATGAGTGTTATGGTCTGTTGGTTGATGGATGGATTGATGGGTAGAGGAATGCATGCATGAGTGTTATGGTCTGTTGGTTGATGGATGGATTGATAGGTAGAGGAATGCATGCATGAGTGTTATGGTCTGTTGGTTGATGGATGGATTGATGGGTAGAGGAATGCATGCATGAGAGTTTTGGTCTGTTGGTTGATGGATGGATTGATGGGTAGAGGAATGCATGCATGAGTGTTTTGGTCTGTTGGTTGATGGATGGATTGATGGGTAGAGGAATGCATGCATGAGACTTTTGGTCTGTTGGTTGATGGATGGATTGATGGGTAGAGGAATGCATGCATGAGAGTTTTGGTCTGTTGGTTGATGGATGGATGGGCAGATGATCGAATGCATGAGAGTTTTGGTCTGTTGGTTGATGGATGGATGGGCAGGTGAATGCATGCATGAATTTTTGGTCTGTTGGTTAATGGATGGAGGGATAAATGCTTGAGTGGGTGGGTGGGTGAAAAGATGGATACATGAGTGATTGGACAGATGGATCGTAGTGTGAGTGAGTTCATCTGTTGGTGGATGAATGATTGAATGAATGGGCAAGTAAGTAAACAGATAGAGAGAATGGGTTGATGAACAGATGGATGGATGTATGAGTGGGTTTATGTGTTGGTGGATGAATGAATGGATGGGTTTGTGGATAAATGGATAGAGAGAATGGCCAGATGGATGGATGTGTGAGTGGGCTTATTGGTTTGTGAATGGATACATTTAAAGGTGAATAGAGAGATGAATGAATAATTGGATGGACAGATGGAGGAATGTGTTATTCTTTTTTTTTTGTCTTTTGGTGGATGGATAGAAGAATGAATGGATGAGCTGACTGGTTATAAGATAAATGGATGAATAGATGTAAAGACAGATGGATAGAGGCGTAAATGGGCTGGTCTATTGGTGAATTGATGGATGAATTAGTAAATGGATAGATACACAGATGGATGGGGTTGGCAAACAGATGGAATGATAGAAGGATAGATAATGCTGACAGAAAAAACAAACACATCCATGTATATTCTCAGAACATTATCTAACTAATTATCTAGCTAATCTAAAGACACCTGTAGTTGCCATAGTTAAATCCACTGAGAAACAAAAGACTGAAATGGTTCAGCCACCTAGTAAGAATGAATACAACTGCACTGGCAGCAAGAGCATACAACAGGAAAATGATAAAATCAAGAGTCTAAGGAAGACATAGAAAAATACTGATTGAAGGAGTCACTGATAGCCTTAGACTGAACAACATCACACGTTACAGGAGTGGTCGCCAACCCTTTTCAGGTCGTGCCCCTCTTGAGTATATGGCAAGACCCTCACACCCCTCTTGAGTTTATGGCAAGACCCCCACACCCCTCTTGAATATATGGCAAGATCCCCACGCACAAATCCTAGGGCCTATGGCAAGACCCCCATACCTCCTTGAGTATATAACAAGACCGTCACATCCCCCCCCCCCCTGAGTTTAGTGCAAGACCCCAACACCCCTCTTGAGTATATGGCAAGATCCCCACACCCCTCTTGAGTATATGGCAAGATCCCCACACCCCTCTTGAGTATATGGCACGATCCCCACACCTCCTTGAGTAAATAACAAGACTGCCACATTCCCCCTTGAATACAGGGCAAAACCTCCATGCCCCCTTGAGTATATGGCAAAACCCCCTATGCCCACCCTTCTTGAGTATATTGCAATATTGTCCCCTTGAGTATATGACACCCCCCCCCCCCCCCCCCCCCCCCACCCCCCCCCCCCCCCCCCCCCCCCCCCCCCACAACCGCTAACATAACAAAATGTTATTAAAAAGTGGAGGACAGTAGATTCCGCAACAAGAGAAACAACGGGTATGGAGATACATATTGTTGGGAATGTGATCTTAATCTATAAATGCCTGTGTTATCATGGTAAATAGATTTTTGACTGAAGATATACAAACTGCTTATGAAAACAACAAATATTCTTGGTTTTCTGTTTTATAAATAGTTTTAAGACATATTCTATTTAGAATTAAAATGAGAAAAAAAAAATATGAATTATTACAAATACACTGAATTTAAAAACTGCTTGTATCCCCCCCCCCCCCCCCCCCTCCTGAAAAATTCTCACGCTTCGCTAGGGAAGACCACTGCATTGCAGCTTAGCAGGCAACCAAGCACACCCTGGTTGGGCTACTTGTCATCTGTTAAACTGCGATGCCTAGCAAAGCAAAGCACTGACCAAAAAAAAAATAGAAAGACGATGAATTAAAATGAGGAAAAAAAATGAATTATTACAAATACACTGAATTTCAAAACTGCTTGACCCCCCCTGAAAAATTCCCCCCATCGAGGATATAAAGAGATGACATGTTTTAAGCAGGTGGGTTCCTAGCCCCAGTCTGGGGGGAAAAAAGAAAAAACCACTTCTCCCCTACAAGCCTGTATATATAAGGTGACTAATAAGGAGTTTCCTTCAAAGTCGGAGTACATTTGCCTGAGAGGCGAGGAACCGACAGTCTGGGTAAAATAAGTCAGATTTGTGAAACAGATGTGCACACAATACTAAAGTTCTTGAACCAAACTAAAGTTCAGAAGTGGACGAACAACCAGCACTTTCCTCTTAGAGTTTACAGCTAGCGAATGCAAAGAAGAAGAAGAGAAAGTTGACAAATTTACTTGTAAGGCTGTTTAACCAGGCTGTGCCGGGATGACCAGGCTGTGCTGGGATGACCAGACTTTGCTGGGATGACCAGGCTATGCTGGGATGACCAGGCTATGCTGGGATGACCAGGCTGTGATGGGATGACCAGGCTGTGATGGGATGACCAGGCTATGCTGGGATGACCAGGCTGTGATGGGATGACCAGGCCGTGCTGGGATGACCAGGCTGTGATGGGATGACCAGGCTGTGATGGGATGACCAGGCTTTGCTGGAATGATCAGGCTTTGCTTTGATGAGAGATTTACTATTAATGCTGTTTAACCAGGATGTAATGAGTTGACAAAGGTACTTTTAACGCTGTTTAACCAGGATATCATGAAATGATTTACAAATAATGCAGATTATTTGTGGTATTTTTTAGATGTCACCTTTCCCTGGACAGGCTCTGATGTTGAGCACAACATTGGCAGTCCAAATTGCCAACAAGGTACTTCATGATCACAGGCAGCAAACGATCGAACATGTTAGGGGACGGTTATTCAAAGCCAGGTAGTAAATGCTTTTTTTTAATATGTTTACCCCCATTTTGCCCCATAAATAAAAAAGAAAAAGACCCCAACAAATATTAAAACAAACACACAAAAAAGTAACCAAATAAAAATGACATTGCCATTTTATGAAACACTAAAAAAAAAAAAAAGTAGAAGTTTGGAGCCATGGTCAGTTTTGATAAAAATCCAGGGGGTTGACCCTGAACACTCAAGGGAAAGGTGAGATGGATATACATTCAGACAATTACTGGTGCTATTGGAATAGGAACTCTTCACTTGCTGCTGAAGATGGGGACAGAGTGCTTATGGGAGTTTCCAGAGTGCTATGATGTCAATTCTTCATTCAACATGCAGCACTCAACCACTGAAAAAGCCTGCTAGCAATTGTGTTTGTGTGGGCTCCAAGTCACTAAACAAGATTTATTTTTCATATTTGGAGTCATTATTTTTGCACAAAGTTGTTGTTGTTGTTGCTTTGAAGGGAAGTAACTCAATACGCCACACTGTTTCACTCCAGATATCTCAGAAAATGTTTTTATAATTATAATCTTACCTACCATGTTTACACGTTATGCAGTTGCATAATATTACCAGAACCAATAGTCTGCATGCAAAAAAGCCAGATCTGACAAATGGATGTGTACACAACTTTCAAGTCCTGGAACAAAGTCAGAGTCCAGAAGTTGATGAACAACCAAGACCAGTCCACCAGAGTTTACAGCCCGTGTAAGCTAAAACGAAGAAGAAGAAGAAATGTCTTTCAGCCGATTCACCAACCAGCTAACCTTCTTCTTCTTTGTGTTTACCGACTATTAACTCCAGCAGAAAGTTCTGGTTGTTTGTCCACTTCTAGACTTTAGTCTTGTTATAGAACTTGAGTTTTGCATGCGCATCCGTTTTACAGATCTGGCTTTTTGTATGCAAAGTGTTGGTTCCTTGCCTCTCAGGCAGATGCACTCTGATGATTTGGAAGGAAACACCCCTAATTAGTCCGATTGTTATGGGGCAGTGGGCCCATTATTTTTTCCGACAATAGGGCCCAGAAACCCACGCAAGAACACCAAATGACCAACAGTTTCAATAACTTTTTCTGCAGATTAAAGACCCTGGATCCAGTGATGGTTGAAGGGCCGACGATTTCACACTGTCGAGGGATTACGTCTGGTATAGCATGTTATCCCTTTAAAATATTACTTCTTTTCTTCTCCTCCTCCATATTCTCTTCCTCTTTTTATCCTCCTCCTTATCATCCTCCTCTTCCTCTTTACCTAGAATTCCATCCTGGGTTACCTGCGTTAGAGTTACAAGTGTTTTTATCCACTGGGCCAGCCAGTGCTCTTTCCTTACTTGTGTGATTAATCTGATTTTATTTTACTTTATCTTGACTTATTTCTCATTTTATTTTAAGTAAAGGACGCTTTTAACGTCTTTGATGTAGTTTTCTGCCCTTTTTCCTCAATTGGAGCATAGGCCCTCAAACAACTCACACCAAATCGTTCTATCTTTTTAACTTCACTCTCTATCTCTCATCTCCAAGTGTTTTTTGGTCTGCCTCAATTCTGTGCCTCTGTGGATCCGGCGCAAATTCTAGTGAAATTATTCCCACATTTGCTCAGTGTGTCTTTACCAGCATCATTTTGTCTTGATTCACTGGAATTTGTTAGTTCCCTCCCGAACTCAACATCAGTTCTACTATTTAATTCCCTCTTTTCTAGTTGTTCTGAATGTTTCCGCTCCATACAACAGTGTTGATTTAAGAAAAAGGATTTAACATTTTAAGTGAAGTATCAGTTTAAACCATTTTTTGGTCATGTTATGAGAAGAGGGAAAATGGAGCATGTTGTGACCACTGGAAAGATCTGTGGAGAGAGAGAGACAGGAAGACAGCAGGAGAAGATTCTTGGTGGTCTTTTGTCATGGCATGGAGGTGTGTCAGCACATGAAATGATACATGCTGCAGGAGATCAGATTATGGAGAGGCATAATCGCCCACACCAGTCGGCAAGGCACTTGATGATGATCAGTTTTAATTTCCTTTGATGTATCCTCATGCCCTAGTGCTATGAACACTCCTATTGCCTTTTTATAGGTTTATAGTGCTAGTCCTGTGGTTCTAAACCTGTGAGTCACAACTCTTTTTTTGTGGGGTTGAATGACCCTTTCACATGGGGCTGCCAAAGACTATTGGAAAACACAGATTCACTGAAGTTATGAAGTTGAAATGAAAATAACTTTATGTTTGGGGGTTGCCACTGCATGAGGAACTGTATTAAAGGATCATAGCATTAGGAAGGTTTGTGCTAGCCCAGTATTTTATAAATCGATCAAACTCGATAGGTAATTTGATCAACATTAATCGAGAAAGATTTGATACTGTCTGTTTTGCATTAATGTTGTTTTACTCTCTAAAATTCTTTTTTTCTTTCTTTTTTTCCCCACATGTTTTTGCAGAAATAAGAAGCCCACATCTGTGTAACCGCAGGACTTATCAAAGACTGATGGCTATCCTTTCTAAAGCATATCCTTCTAAAGATATAACACAGAGTGTGGGTGATCCAGGGATGGCTCACCAGATGTCTGAAGCTTCATCTCTAGGCTCAGAAATTCATGAAGCATTTATCACATGTCCTGACTTTGACTCACAAACTGTTTTAGAAAAATCATTAGAGAATAAACTAGCCAACGTGTAAATGCTGATTTGTTTGATATTAATAAACTCAAGAATTTACAGTAAGGAAGAGCAGAGTTGATTTAAGAACTGACATCACAGTTAAAGTAGTTTCATATCCTTTACAGAATGTTGCAGAACCAACCCCAGCATTTTTTTTTGGTTGTTATGGTTTTTCTAGGCAGATTTTTTATGTTCAGTAGTTTGCCATTGCTTTCTAAATGATCAGCTCTTGGTACAACTGTCAACCCAATGCAGGACAAAAAGTCTGCAGCTGGGATCAAACCCAGCACCCTGGCATTACGAAGCAAGCGCACTGACAACGCCTCAGCCACAGGCACCAACGACATCACAATAGTCTGGATATTCCAACATGGGCCCAATCTTTTCAGCAGACGGCGAAGAGTTCCACCTCCGATAGGGCCAGTAGCAGTTTGATTTTGTGTCCGTCTTGCCTTTCCTCTGAGTGTAGAGTGTCACTCCTAGCTGCACCATTCTCTCCAGACCATAATGATCTGTTTGTGCCTTGGCATTGTTCAATTGCTCCCAAAGGGCCTCGACTACATCTAGCTTGTCATGACTCAGTTCACCAACCAGTGATGTAGAACTAGACAGTCTGTCTTTCTGTTAGTTTCCTAACACACCTGGCAAAAATACCCAATAGATGTTTGTCTTCCTGTTAGTTTCCAAACACACCTACATACTTGGTAAAAATATTAAAGGACGCTCACTACCAGGACCTTTGAATCAATGCTTGCAATTCTTCACAGAGCATATCTGTCTCATCTTTCTTCACAGAGCATATCTGTCTCATCTTTCTTCACAGAGCATATCTGTCTCATCTTTCTCCACAGAGCATGTCTGTCTCATCTTTCTTGACAAAGCATATCTGTCTCATCTTTCTTCACAGAGCATATCTGTCTCATCTTTCTTCACAGAGCATATCTGTCTCATCTTTCTTGACAAAGCATATCTGTCTCATCTTTCTTCACAGAGCATATCTGTCTCATCTTTCTTCACAGAGCATATCTGTCTCATCTTTCTTCACAGAGCATATCTCTCTCATGTTTCTTGACAGAGCATATCTGTCTCATTTTTCCTGACAAAGCATATCTGTCTCATCTTTCTTGACAAAGCATATCTGTCTCATCTTTCTTGACAAAGCATATCTGTCTCATCTTTCTTCACACAGCATATCTCTCTCATGTTTCTTGACAGAGCATATCTGTCTCATTTTTCCTGACAAAGCATATCTGTCTCATCTTTCTTCACAGAGCATATCTGTCTCATCTTTCTTGACAAAGCATATCTGTCTCATCTTTCTTGACAGAGCATATCTGTCTCATCTTTCTTGACAAAGCATATCTGTCTCATCTTTCTTGACAAAGCATATCTGTCTCATCTTTCTTGACAGAGCATATCTGTCTCATCTTTCTTGACAAAGCATATCTGTCTCATCTTTCTTGACAAAGCATATCTGTCTCATCTTTCTTGACAAAGCATATCTGTCTCATCTTTCTTGACAAAGCATATCTGTCTCATCTTTCTTGACAAAGCATATCTGTCTCATCTTTTTTGACAAAGCATATCTGTCTCATCTTTCTTGACAAAGCATATCTGTCTCATCTTTCTTGACAAAGCATATCTGTCTCATCTTTCTTGACAAAGCATATCTGTCTCATCTTTCTTGACAGAGCATATCTGTCTCATCTTTCTTGACAAAGCATATCTGTCTCATCTTTCTTGACAAAGCATATCTGTCTCATCTTTCTTGACAAAGCATATCTGTCTCATCTTTCTGGACAAAGCATATCTGTCTCATCTTTCTTGACAAAGCATATCTGTCTCATCTTTCTTGACAAAGCATATCTGTCTCATCTTTCTTGACAAAGCATATCTGTCTCATCTTTCTTGACAAAGCATATCTGTCTCATCATTCTTGACAAAGCATATCTGTCTCATCTTTCTTGACAAAGCATATCTGTCTCATCTTTCTTGACAGAGCATATCTGTCTCATCTTTCTTGACAGAGCATATCTGTCTCATCTTTCTTGACAAAGCATATCTGTCTCATCTTTCTTGACAAAGCATATCTGTCTCATCATTCTTGACAAAGCATATCTGTCTCATCTTTCTTGACAAAGCATATCTGTCTCATCTTTCTTGACAGAGCATATCTGTCTCATTTTTCTTGACAAAGCATATCTGTCTCATCATTCTTGACAAAGCATATCTGTCTCATCTTTCTTGACAAAGCATATCTGTCTCATCTTTCTTGACAGAGCATATCTGTCTCATCTTTCTTCACAGAGCATATCTGTCTCATCTTTCTTGACAGAGCATATCTGTCTCATCTGTCTTGACAGAGCATATCTGTCTCATCTTTCTTGACAAAGCATATCTGTCTCATCTTTCTTGACAGAGCATATCTGTCTCATCTTTCTTGACAGAGCATATCTGTCTCATCTTTCTTGACAAAGCATATCTGTCTCATCTTTCTTGACAAAGCATATCTGTCTCATCTTTCTTGACAAAGCATATCTGTCTCATCTTTCTTGACAAAGCATATCTGTCTCATCTTTCTTGACAGAGCATATATGTCTCATCTTTCTTGACAAAGCATATCTGTCTCATCTTTCTTGACAAAGCATATCTGTCTCATCTTTCTTGACAAAGCATATATGTCTCATCTTTCTTCACAGAGCATAACTGTCTCATCTTTCTTCACATAGCATATATGTCTCATCTTTCTTGACAAAGCATATCTGTTTCATCTTTCTTGACAAAGCATATCTGTTTCATCTTTCTTGACAAAGCATATCTGACTCATCTTTCTTCACAGAGCATATCTGTCTCATCTTTCTTCACAGAGCATATCTGTCTCATCTTTCTTCACAGAGCATATATGTCTCATCTTTCTTCACAGAGCATATCTGTCTCATCTTTCTTGACAGAGCATATCTGTCTCATCTTTCTTCACAGAGCATATCTGTCTCATCTTTCTTCACAGAGCATAGCTGTCTAATCTTTCTTGACAGAGCATATCTGTCTCATCTTTCTTCACAGAGCATATCTGTCTCATCTTTCTTCACAGAGCATATCTGTCTCATCTGTCTTGACAGAGCATATCTGTCTCATCTTTCTTCACAGAGCATATCTGTCTCATCTTTCTTCACAGAGCATATCTGTCTCATCTTTCTTCACAGAGCATACCTGTCTCATCTTTCTCAACATGCTTTGTGAGTTGGTTACAATCATTATAACTTGGAGTGTTTCCTCCAAAGTTGGAATGCATTAGCCTAAGAGGGGAGAAACCAACAGTCTTCTAACAAATAAGCCACATCAGTAAAATGGATGTGCACGCACAACTCATGTTTTGGAACAAGACTAAAGCCCAGAAGTGGACGAACAGCCAAAGCTTTCTGTTGGAGTTTACAGCCAGCAAATGTGAAGAGGAAGAAAAAGGTCTCACACTGGAACCCACACATCATCCAGTAAGTGCCGAATGGTCTACAAAATATAGGTCTAGTCCTATATGCCCAATACCCCTGAAGTTTGAGAATGGAGGTTGAGGCAGTCACTGCCGCATTCCGCTGGCTTAAGAATCAGCTGTAAAAACATGCCGTGATTGTAACTGACTCACAGAGCATGTTGTGAAAGGTGGAGACGGGTATGCTCCGTGCAGAGTGGCAAGTATTACTTCAGAGGTCCCGGGTAGTTAGCATCCTTTGGATATTCTTTCCAGGTTATGCATATGAGTTGGGAAATGAGCAGGCAGATAGACTGGCCGGTTCTGCACCACTTGGTGGTGAACTGATGTATGACAAGCTAGATATTTTGAGGGCCCTCTGATAGCGAGTGAACAGTGCAGAAGCGCAAATAGATCATTACAGTCTGAGAAGAATGGCGCTGCGGGGAGTTACCAGGGGATCGGTCCAATACGCAAAGAAAAGACGAGACGGATATACAATCAGACAGTTACTGGTGCCATCGGAACTGGAACTCTTCATTTGCTGCTGAAGATGGGGACGAAAGCACACAAAGCATACATGGAAAGAGAAGAAGGTCGTAGAGCAAGAGGTAGACCAAGTACAAATGGAAGGATAACATCAGAGAAGCTCTACAACAGCACGATGTGCCTATGATCGAGGCGGCCAGAAGAGCCAGAAACAGAACCTTATATCTCCCTCGACACCCACAGCGGTAAAAGAGGAAGTGAAGAAGAAAAAGATGGGGACGAAGCGCTTATGAGAGTGTCCCGAGTGCTATGATGTTGATTCTTGATTCAACATTTTACCCTGAAGGCATGGAAAAATGGTCCTTTACTTACTTAAAAAATTTGTAAAACTGGAACCTACAGGGACATAAATACAGGCAGATAAAAACTGGAACCTACAGGGACATAAATACAGGCAGTAAAAACTGGAACCTACAGGGACATAAATACAGGCAGATAAAAACTGGAACCTACAGGGACATAAATACAGGCAGATAAAAACTGGAACTACGGGGACATAAATACAGGCAGATAAAAAACTGGAACCTACAGGGACATAAATACAGGCAGATAAAAACTGGAACCTACAGGGACATAAATACAGGCAGATAAAAACTGGAACCTACAGGGACATAAATACAGGCAGATAAAAACTGGAACCTACAGGGACATAAATACAGGCAGATAAAAACTGGAACCTACAGGGACATAAATACAGGCAGATAAAAACACATAAAGAAGTGAACTTGAGAGTGAGGATTTGCTGCACGCCATAGCACAGCTTGGCGGGAGTTGGATAAGGGCCTATACTCCACCGGGAGTGGGGAAAGAAGGTAGAAGAAAGAGAAGAAGATGATCAAAGAGCCAAGAAATGCTGGGGTCAGTTAGCAACGTCCTGTAAAGGATACGGAATGAAGATTTTTAGGTGTCATTGTAAACTCAAATAGCATGCACCTGTTCGTAGGCGCTTTGAATCTGAGTTCTTATGTCCATATATGGGGAGTCGCCGTGGCGTTGGCGGTTAGACGCCCGCTTGCGGATCGGAAGGTCGTGGGTTGCAAAAAATTACCTCAACTCCCAGATGGATCCAGCGCTGAGTGGGGGGGGGGGGGTGCCAGGTGCAGTTCTGGGAAGTAAATGCGGCCGGTGTGATGCTGACCACATCACCCACCAAGTGCTGATTGGTCTATACAAATGTATCTAGCCCTATGTTCCCAATAAGCCTAAAGGAGTGGAAAAGGAACCTTTACTTTTATTTTTTTGGCCATATATGTCCCCCCTGCGAAACAGAAAGTGAACATGACGGTAATACAGTGTTAATCACCAACAAATGATAAAGATGCATCAGTTTAAGATGCTCACGCCCCCAGGGTGCCTCGGCACCCAGTTTGAGAACCGCTGCATTCACGCATCGTTAGCCTGACCTGGTGACGTCAGCAGCACGGCCCATCAGCTGGAGCCGGTCGTGGTTTGAGCAAGAATTAGGGTAGTATACTCTAGTGAAAAACCTGGATTTGGAGTGGGGAGTAAAAGTAAAAGACCCTGTTCCACGCGTTCAAGCGTATTAGGCACATAGTATAAGTTAAGTGAGTGCCTTTACTTCCCAGGACTGTACCTGATACGCACTTAAGGCTCGGTCGACCTTGGGGCCAAGGTAATAAAAACAAATATGGTCGGATTTAAACCCATGACCTTCGAATCCACAGGCGAGCCAAGGTAGCCCCATAGAGGAGTTCAGGAAATATTTATTGACAGTGGTACCTCAACAGACTCATGGTGAGTTGCTGAGTATTTATATGGTTACAGGGTCTGTGCCACTCCTTTACTCCTAGAAAGTTCCCCCACCTAAACCATGTATAGAAAGTTCCTCCACCGAAACCATGTATAGAAAGTTCCCCCACCGAACCATGAATAGAAAGTTCCTCCACCTAACCATGTATAGAAAGTTCCTCCACCGAACCATGTATAGAAAGTTCCTCCACCGAACCATGTATAGAAAGTTCCCCCACCTAAACCATGTATAGAAAGTTCCTCCACCGAACCATGTATAGAAAGTTCCTCCACCGAACCATGTATAGAAAGTTACCTCACCTAACCATGTATAGAAAGTTCCTCCACCTAACCATGTATAGAAAGTTCCTCCACCTAACCATGTATAGAAAGTTCCTCCACCTAAACCATGTATAGAAAGTTCCCCCACCTAAACCATGTATAGAAAGTTCCCCCACCTAAACCATGTATAGAAAGTTCCCCCACCTAAACCATGTATAGAAAGTTCCTCCACCTAACCATGTATAGAAAGTTCCTCCACCTAACCATGTATAGAAAGTTCCCCCACCTAAACCATGTATAGAAAGTTCCTCCACCTAACCATGTATAGAAAGTTCCTCCACCTAACCATGTATAGAAAGTTCCTCCACCTAAACCATGTATAGAAAGTTCCCCCACCTAAACCATGTATAGAAAGTTCCTCCACCGAACCATGTATAGAAAGTTCCCCCACCGAACCATGTATAGAAAGTTCCCCCACCTAAACCATGTATAGAAAGTTCCTCCACCGAACCATGTATAGAAAGTTCCTCCACCGAACCATGTATAGAAAGTTACCTCACCTAACCATGTATAGAAAGTTCCTCCACCTAAACCATGTATAGAAAGTTCCCCCACCGAACCATGTATAGAAAGTTCCTCCACCTAAACCATGGTTAGAAAGTTACCTCACCTAACCATGTATAGAAAGTTCCCCCACCTAAACCATGTATAGAAAGTTCCCCCACCGAACCATGTATAGAAAGTTCCCCCACCGAACCATGTATAGAAAGTTACCTCACCTAACCATGTATAGAAAGTTACCTCACCTAACCATGTATAGAAAGTTCCTCCACCTAACCATGTATAGAAAGTTCCCCCACCTAAACCATGTATAGAAAGTTCCCCCACCGAACCATGTATAGAAAGTTCCCCCACCGAACCATGTATAGAAGGTTGCCCCTCCTAATTTTGTATAGAAATTCCTCTGACTATTGATTGATATAGTGCATATTGTTCTGGATGAAAAGGTGCTGGTGCTAACAAAAAAAGTGGCTTTAAAATGGTGCCGGTACACCTTAAAAAGGTGCATATTATAGAAGCGCTGAAAAAGATGACGCCTGTTAAAGGTACTGGGGCTGGGTACTGCAAAAGACCCGGGTTCATACATTTCATGTTCCTTCTTCTTTTCTTCCTCCTTCTTCTTTCACTCTCTTTCCGCCGTCATTTTGTCTTTCGTCGGCTTAACTGCCTGCCTATCTCTGTCTGTCTGCCAATCTGTCATTGTTTGTCTCTTCTTGCGATTTTCTTATTTACTCCCCTGTTCTTAATTGCCTTGGTACAGAAAATCTGCGCTGGTATAGCTCAACCTCCGACAAACCATCCCACCTTGCCCCCATCTCGTTCTATTTCTAGTTCTCTGTATTTTCGTTACTCACCCCTCCCCGTCCTGAGTTTCAAAGACCAAAAATAATCCCCAAGGAACAAAACTTCTCACGAGAAAATGGCGAGAGAGAGAGAGAGAGACAGAGAGAAAGAGAGAAAGATTCTGCAGCCTGTGTAGGTTAACCGGGTGAGGAGCCTTGTAAAAACACACCCAGGAGTCCCAGAGAGCGGCAGAAGCAGGCGCAAATTTCGCATGATTGTGAGTACATAACCTTCCAATATTTGATCGTGTGCATGCCATAATTTTTTTCACTTCCGTGTTCTTGAATAATAGTCCGTCTGCGATAGCCAGCAGACGACCTCGTGTGTTCACGCTAAATGCTCCATCCCCTTTCTCCTCGTCAGTCTCTCGGTGATATTGATTTCACAGACAAAAGTCTTACCATCGCTATGTCTTACTCAGGGTTATATCTCTCCGCGTAGTAATTTCTATTGTTAAGTCCACCGTACTTACTTGTTGCTTAGAAAGTTAACTGAACGTAATATTTCACAAATAAAAGTTGGATTAATTGTCGAAAAAGCAACAGGCAATTCACGGCGCTGCAAAAAAAAAAAAAAAGGTGTTGCTTTCAAGGTGAGTGGTGGTAATTTTAGAACACGTTATTTTTGCTCGTTTGTGCGTCAATGTGGCGCAGAAGCACGAGCGTTGAGTGTGCTGCAGATGTGTAGTCGGGGTATGCAAGCTTGGGGAGAGAGGTGTGTTGTCGGATCTTTAATGTATTAGTTTCTGCGTGATTTGGGTCGTGTTGCTAGCACGAGGACGTAGGAATGCGTGGCTTCAGTCAGTGTGTAGAAGTGGCACAT
>CAJHNH020003817.1:35000-37500 GCA_905116865.2 Candidula unifasciata
AAAGTAGCTTGGAGTATTTTGACATTGTGTCTCTTGAGGAATTCTGGGTAAGTAGCCTGGAGTATCTTGACATTGCGGGTCTTAGGAAATTCTGGGAAAGTAGCTTGGAGTATCTTGACATTGCAGGTCATGGGGAATTCAGGAAAAGTAGCCTGGAGTATCTTGACATTGCGGGTCTTGGGAAATTCTGGGAAAGTAGCTTGGAGTATCTTTACATTTCGAGTCTTGGGGAATTCTGGGAAAGTAGCTTGGAGTATCCTGACATTGCGAGTCTTGGGGAATTCTAGGAAAGTAGCTTGGAGTATCCTGACATTGCGAGTCTTGGGGAATTCTAGGAAAGTAGCTTGGAGTATCTTGACATTGCGAGTCTTGGGGAATTCTAGGAAAATAGTTAAAAGTATCTTGACGTTGCGGGTCTTGATGGGAAAGTAGCTTGAAGTATCTTGACATTGCGGATCTTGATGGGAAAGTAGCCTGAAGTATCTTGACATTGCGTGTCTTGGGAAATTCTTGGAAAGTAGCTCGGAGTATCTTGGCATTGCGGGTCTTGGGGAATTCTGGGAAAGTGGCTCAGAGTATCTTGACATTGAAGGTCTTGGGGAATTCCGGGAAAGTAGCCTTTAGTATCTTGACATTGTGAATCTTAGGGAAACTTCCTACTCGACCCATACACTTGGGGGACCTACAGGCGTGCATCACCAGACTAGACCTTCATTCGCTAATGATCTTTCGCCCCTTCACTGATCACAAAACGGTTAACAGAAGTCTGCTTCTCTGTGGTGCATGTTAAAAGTGAGCCGGACATCTTTAAACTGTCATGTTTGTCTGCACCGTGCTGTTACGTGCTTACACTCGCTTGTTATCCTTAACATCATTGACATCATTATACAGACGTGTATAATGGCATAAAAATTGCAATTTATGTTTTAAGGTTTTTATTTGAACCCCTATATAGTTAACAGAGTGTTAACATACTCTGTTGTGCCAGGGCTTTTGAAGACCCATGTGAATTTCTGACAAGTGTTGTGTATTTATAAACAGATTATTATTAGCATAATAATACCAAACACCAGTGTAAATAAAGCATAGACATTATCTAAGGCTAACCTACGTAAAATAAACACCTGGGAAATAAGATACGTTAGAAAAACCGCCAAGATAACCACCCAAGACGGTTTGAATGTTTGAACAACGAATCAACATCGTGGCACACGGGTAGTAACCCATGAGTGCTCAGTTCTTCTTCTAACTCAAGTCTGAGTCCGAAGAAGCTCAGCACAGTGCACAGGCTCTGTAGCACTGGCGAGGATCCTGAAAAACTTTAGGTAAATTTTAACTGCAAATTTTGCTGACGCAGCGCTGTTAGGCACTACTTTTCGATTTCCAACTGCCAAGGGATTTTTCACATTCGCAACAATGCACACGGGCGTCTGATCTCACTACCCAGAAACCAGGGAGAATTACTAGAAGTCCAAGTCCACGTGAAAAAATTCCAGCCCTTACCGGGGATTGAACCCGGAACTTCTAGCACTCGATGCGGACACTATGCCTTGAGACCTCGCAGCTCCCCAGACAAAGTTGGAAATGATATTTTCAGACAAACTATGGGCACAACATCATGCCACAAATTCATAGAGAAACAGAGGATAAGTGGTTTGGTCACCTAGTAGGAATGCAGCCAGAACAACTACCAACAGGCATGAAACGATCTGATGGGAAATCAAGAGGTTGTTCTAGGAGAAGATGGATTGATGTCGTCATTGTAGAGCTTCTACATCGACAGGAATTACAATAGCCATTACTGCCCATCCAGCAATGGATCGCAAACTGTGCCTCCCCACAACGCTTATCTGCAAAATTGGAAATTGATGACGATATTGTTGTTTATTTAGGATCTGTGGAAATAAATCAGTTACTTTATACTGTTGAACGAGATTACTAGGATTCATTTATGGATGTAGGATTCAGATCCAAAGAATGGTTGCGTCAGACATCGGATGTCAGGCTTTCAAGGCTGCAATTTAGAAAAAGTTAAAACAAATTTAACGAAACAAATAAAAGTCAGCATTAAAAAAAATGTCCCCGTGTGGGTTCCGGGGCCCCATTGTGGGAAAAACAAGAATACACCCACTGCCTATCCAAAAGCATGTCGTAAGAGTCGACTAATTGGGGAGCTTTCTTTGAAGTCGGGGTACATCTGCCTGAGGGCAAGAAACAAACAGTCTGTATTCAAGTGAATCAGATCTGTAAAACTGATGCACACGCAACACTCAAGTTCTGGAGCAGAATTGCAGTTCAGAAGTGGACGAACAACCAGAACTTTCTGCCAGAGCCTACAGCTGGTGAACGCGAAGAAGAAGAAGAAGAAGCATTTAAAATTCTTCTTCTCCCGCCTTCTATCCCCCAATGGAGCATAGGCCCTCAAACAGCTGACGCCAAGTCGTTTACTAAAGAGTACAGCTCACCCCATTGTCCTCCACATCTGCATGAAAAAAAAGGG
>CAJHNH020003817.1:42500-55000 GCA_905116865.2 Candidula unifasciata
TGTCGCCACGAACTGGCGAATTTAACTGTGCCCCCGAAAAAAAATCCATCACCTAACCAGTGATGGAACCCACAGTAATATTACGTGATTGAAAAAAAAGTACACTATACTCACAAATAGCGAAAATAAAAACCCGCACCCGTCATCTTTCACTCTCCGAAGGGACGATTTTTTAATTAACATTGGCATCCGTGTCGACCCAAACCAAACTGGACGCTAAGCCGTCTTAGTTAACATTTCTGTCATCGATGAATAGTTTTTGATCGAGTGAAGTGTCGGAGGGAGGACTTTACTGAAACTTGATGTCTTTGGGCGTAAGGCGCAGATATCGCAAACTAGCTGTAAACCACAACACAATGTGCCAACCGCCCCTTTAAGGGAAAAAACATTAGCATCCAGCGGAGAATCGAACACCGGTCACCCGCGTGAAGGGCGGCTTATTTACAACTATACTACCGAAGAATGAAGACTTTAGGTCAGATATCGCAGCCTAGCTGTAAACCACAACACAACGTGCCAACTGCCCTCTCAAGGGTGAACAAATATTACCCATGACATGAACATTGAGCATCTCGTCGCCGCTATCGCTGGCTAGCTGTAAACCCCAAAACCGTGCAAAAAATATCGCAGCCTAGCTATAAACCACAATAAAACGTGGCAGCCACCCAGAGGCCCCCTAAAAAAAAATTATATCATACAGCAGGGAATCAAATGCGATCACTCACATGAAAGGTGGAATGCTTACAACTACGCTACCAAATACTCAAGTAATTAGTAGAAATGAAATTATATAATAATAATAATGTAAAGTTCAGTGTTACACAGTCAAAGGTGGCCAATCAACTAAAAAAAAAAATCAGGGTCGTCAACGAAACAACTAATGAAATTATTGTTGCTGGAGCTACGTCGTTCGTAGTTTGTGCAACACTCATACATACAAACACGCGCGGAGTCTAAGGCAACTTTGTGTGAAAATTTGAAAGCGATCGGTAAAGAAATTTCGGAGATGGATCATGGGGGAAAAGGCAGTCGAAGGTGGCCAATCAACTAACAACAAATCCGGACTGGCAACGAAACAAATAATGATTTGACCGTTGCTGGAGCTACGTCGTTCGTGTGTTGTGTTATTTTCTGACAGAAAAACACGAGTTGAGTCAAAGGCAACGTTGTGTGAAATTTTGAAAACAATCGGTTCAGTAGTTTCTCAGTCTGTAGTTAACGACCACAGATAATTAACATTTTTATTAATATAGATTGTTGCCGTTTGACGTTTCCATCTATATATATAAAAATCAATGTTTGTGTGTTTCTTTGCCCCCTATAGACTCGGAAACTACAGAACCGATTTAGCTGAAATTTTCAGGATATGTTTGTTTTGATACCGGATTTTGAACCATAGTGGTTTGAAATTCAACATGTCACTGTTAGAGATAGGTGACAACAATTTATGCCATAATATCCGAAACAAATAATTATACCTTTAGTGATTTCTAATTAAAGCCACGTTAGTAATTGCGCATGCGCCGTAGTTACCATTCGCCGGCGAGTTACGTGCAGCCAACGCCTTCTCTAATACATAGAGTAGGTCGTGGTACACAAACAAGACTATCTCTATATTTGCCACAATAACCATATTAAACACGATTTTTATTTTCTGTGTTTTTTTTTCCAAACAACCTTCGATTGGGGGGAAGGGGGGGGGGGAGGAGCAATCAAGGACTATCTCGACGTCGGCGCAGACAGTGACTGCGACATTAACTTCATTAACCGTGTTAGACACGTGCGATTTCTATTGTTGTGCCGTTTCATTAATATATCTGGAGTATCTGTCTACGAGAAAACAATTGCCTGCGGTTTTGAATTGTGTTTTAATCGCGACACAGTAGTAGGGACACACATCTCTAATAGTTAAGTTCTCTTTTCGTTGATCCGATTAAGTGCCTGCTTGGTCGAATGGTAAGAACACTGGGTTCCTGTGCGGGAGACCTGGGTTCGAATCCGCAGCAGTTAAATTTTTTTTACCCCGGACTAAAATAATATCCTCATCTGCTCTGTCGTGGTGACAGTACTAGCCATGTTGCCTTAATAAAAAAAAAAAAAAAATAAAAAAAAAGTAAATGGGTAAACCATTTGATAATTAAATTTCGGAGCATTTTTAAACTTTCCGTTCATGGTTACGCTGAAATTTCAAGGCAGATTAGTTTATTTCAGCGTTGCTGTGCATTTACCATGGCGTTCATTTCCAACATGCTGTTTTTTTTTTCCTGTGTTCATTGCTTTTCAAGTGTTTTTTTTTCTTCTCCTAACTACTTCAATGAGGGGAAAGAATGATTGTCGGTGAATTTGGGGGACCTCGTTGAGAGAGCTTTGTTCACAGTAACTGCTGCTATTACCCACTTAAAGTAGCAGCAGCAGTAATAGTTGTGGTTGAGCTGTTACACCATGCTCTCATGTGAAGACCGCCGGTAAGGTGACAAGAATTAACACACTGACCAGTTGGCGACAGCAGTAGCCGAAGGCGATGGTAACACAGATAGCAGTGAATTATTTTAGTAGTTTTTTGATATTACACTAGCCCATCGGTTCAGTCCAGATGGACAGTTTCTCAGTCAACAAAAAAAAATATCGCCAGGTAGTAACAAATCCCACAGAGCTTTAATTATTTGTTTATATTTTACTAACACTTACTTTGTTTTTTCACAAGTACAGTTGTAGCTTTACTTCCGTCCCCTATATAAAAATTACAAACAGCTTTAGCATGTGATAACCAAATAACCTTAACACTATTTAAACGACCACTAATGTGGGTGGTGGTGGGGGGGGGGGGGGGCGCGGATCAAAGACTATCTCTATATCTGAGCAGACAATGATTGTATTAGACACGTGCGATTTCTATTTTCTTCATTTCCATTTAGCCAAACTTGCCACAGCAACGCGTGGACGGGTACGCTAGTACATTTCTTCCACTGCTCCGCCTTGCTGTCAATCTGGCTTTTGCTATGCGCTGATGCTGGCTGGTTTCCTCTTCTTCTTCTTCTTCTTCTTCTTCTTGTTTGTCCATCTCTGGACTTTAGTCTTTTCTCAGTACCTGTGTGTTGCGTGCACATCCATTTTACCATTTTTTAAATGCAGATTGGTGGTTTCCTGCAGATGCACTACAACTTCGAAGGATGTCCCCAGTTTGTCGACTCTTACGATGGGAGGCAGTGGGTCTATTCTTTTTTCCCCACACAGTGGGGCCCTGTAACCCACAAGGGGATTAAGAGCCGGGTTTGAACCTCAGGTGTGTGTCTACACAGAAGATACTGAAAACACAATGATACGGACATGTAGTAAGCTCTAATGGCTCTAAAAAATACTACAGTGCGGAGGCACAAATAGATCATTACGGTTTGAAGAGAATGACCCTGCAGCGGAGTTACCAGAGGATCTGGCTGACGCTCAACACTCAAGGAAAAGGCGAGACACGTGTACAACCAGACAGTTACTAGTACCATCGGAAAATGTACACTTCGCTATCTGCTGAAGATGAGGACGGTGCGCTTATTTTAGTGTCCTGAGTGCTATGATGTCGTTCTTAATCCAACGTTACATTTTTTCTCTCTTCCAAATTGACCTCTTTTCCCCTCCCAAGTTTTACTAATCTAGACATGTCTTCTGTAAGATTAACATATTCATCATCATCAACAGCATAAACCCCTTCTGTCGTTAAGCGACGTGGGGAGGAATAATTTGCGATCCAGTGCACGTTGGCTGCCACTGGCTATTGTCATGCCGTGAAGGCGTAGAGTGTCTTTAATGTTGTCGATCCATGTTTTCCGTGGCCATCCTCTTGCTCTTGTAGCTGATCTTCTGAGATGTAGTGCTTGTGATGGTATTTGATCTTGCTGCATTCTGACGAGATGGCCAAACCACTTGATCTGCTGTTTCTCGATGAATCTAGTACAAGGTGTCGTTCCCACAATTTGCCTGCTAGTTTCATTATTCACTCGATCTCGGATGGTTAGGTTGGCTGCTTTTCTCAGGCAACTCATCTCGCAGGTTGTGATTTTGCGTATATGGGCTTTAGATAGTATCTATGTTGATTAACATATTAAGGATGAGAATCAAACAACTTCAGATCAGGGAAACCCCGTTCAGCAATGAAGCTATTTCATCTTATCGTCAGTGGGTGTCGTGTCTGTTGACTGGCTGATCAGCTCCCCTCCCTCTCTGACGGTTAGATACGATGGACTTCATGGTTGCGTGCATAAGGGCCTGGGGGTCTCCGCGGCGAAGTGGTCAAGCCATTTGCCTTGCGCTCAGAAGGGCGTGGGTTCGTTTCACAGCTGCAATTTACGACTGCAATTTTTACGGAGATCCATGGGGATCGTCGCCGGATCTACGAGGTTCGTGCTCTGCGCGGCGCTCTGGGCATGTATCTAGCCGTTTCTCCTGAGAAAGAACGAGTCGATTGGGGTAAAACCCGGTGCAATTAAGTCTATTCTTTCTACTTTTAACTTTATTCGTGTACGCATACGGCCTAGGCAGTCAATCAAGTTCTGCAACCATTTCTGTTTTGGTCTGCCTTTTCCCTCTACTGAGCCCTTTGGTATAGTTTTTGAGAGGCTGTTAGATCCTATTACATGTTCGTAACATTGGAGGCTGCGTGGTCTCTAGGTATGGTGTGTGCCTCGAGTGCTAGAGGTCCCGAGTTCAGGTCCCAGTGAGGCTGGGATTGTTTCAGTTCACATGGACTACTAGTAAATTTCCCCTAGTCTCTGAGTAGTGAGATCGGACACCCGTGTGTTTTGTTGGACACGTACAAAATCCCCTGGCAGTTTGAAATCCAAAAGGGTTAAAAGAAGAAAGAAGAAGAAGAAGAAGAAGAAGAAGAAGAAAAAGAAAAAGACGAAAACAAAAAAGAAGAGAAAGAAGAAGAAGAAGAAGAAGTAATAGTGGTGGTATTTTGTGGTGGTGGTGGTGGCAGTTGTAGTAGTTGTAGTAGTAGTAGTAGTAGTAGTAGTAGTAGTAGTAGTAGTAGTAGTAGTAGTAGTAGTAGTAGTAGTTGCAGCAGCAGCAGCAGCAGTAGTAGTAGTAGTAGTAGTAGTTGTAGTAGTAGTATTAGTAGTATTAGTAGTATTAGTAGAGGAAGAAGAAAAAGAGACGTGAACATCTGTGCCAACCACAAGGACGTGTGATACTAATGATGCCTCTGCTCTTTGGATAAAAAACAAATATCTTGCAATTGTCAGAAAAGGCAGTACAAACATTGTACAACAATGAGAAGGAGACAAAACAAAGTGCAAATTCACTTCAAATAGTTTGCCATTGCTTTTTGTATGGTCGGCTTCTCGACACCACTGTCAAACCAACGCAAGGCGCAATCCCCGCAGTTGGGATCGAACCCGGCACCCCAGCATTACGAGGCTCTTTCGCAAAGCCTAAGCCACAGACGCTGACATGAGATTTGCGGGAGTAATTTAAAACAGTAGGGGCCTCAAGACATAATATTTGTAGGACCTCGCCAAGTCTAAATATGGCCATGGAAGTGTCTGATCGTTTGTGTAACAACACTGTTAGAGTGTGGAAACCTACCTGTTAGAGTGTGGAAACCTACCTGTTAGAGTGTGGAAACCTACCTGTTAGAGTGTGGAAACCTACCTGTTAGAGTGTGGAAACCTACCTGTTAGAGTGTGGAAACCTACCTGTTAGAGTGTGGAAACCTACCTGTTAGAGTGTGGAAACCTACCTGTTAGAGTGTGGAAACCTACCTGTTAGAGTGTGGAAACCTACCTGTTAGAGTGTGGAAACCTACCTGTAAGAGTGTGGAAACCTACCTGTTAGAGTGTGGAAACCTACCTGTTAGAGCGTGGAAACCTACCTGTTAGAGTGTGGAAACCTACCAATCAGCCGAGAGACAGTAAGGTAACCGTTGCATTGTTCGAGCCCGACTTGTGGTCTGTACCTCGGCAAGCGCTGAGTGTAGATATCAGCTTAACTTAAGACTGATGGCTTTTGCCAGCGGTTCTAACTCTGTGGGTTTGACAGCTCTGATGGAGTCTGTGGTAATCATGTCAGATGTTGAGTAGTGACCTCTCCCTCCCTGTGTGGGTTCCGGGGCGGTGGGGGACCCACTACCCTCCCTCCCCAATACACCTGACGTAGATAGTAACTAACAGGGGTGTTTCTTTTGAAGTCAGAATGCGTTTGCCTGAGAGGCTAGGAACTAACCATCTGCATACAAATAAGCCACGTATGTAATACGGACATGCACGCAAAACTCAAGTTCTGGAACAGACTCAGATCAAGTAGTTGACTCACAGCTGAAACTTTTGACCCTAGTTTACAGCCAGAAAGGAAAAGAAAAAGAAGAAGTAGTAGTAGTAGTAGTAGTAGTAGTAGTAGTAGTAGTAGTAGTAGTAGTAGTAGTAGTAGTAGTAGTAGTAAAAGTGGTTGTGGTAGTGGTGGTGGTGGTAGTAGTAGTAGTAGTAGTAGTAGTAGTAGTAGTAGTAGTAGTAGTAGTAGTAGTAGTAGTAGTAGTAGTAGTAGTAGTAGTAAAAGTGGTTGTGGTAGTGGTGGTGGTGGTAGTAGTAGTAGTAGTAGTAGTAGTAGTTAAAGTGGTTGTGGTAGTGGTGGTGGTGGTAGTAGTAGTAGTAGAAGATGTAGTAGTAGAAGAAGAAAAGAAGAAAAAGTAGTAGTAGAAGTGGTTGTGGTGGTGGTAGTAGTAGTAGTAGTAGTAGTAGAAGAAGAAGAAGTAGTAGTAGCAGTAGAAGTGGTGATAGTGGTGGTAGTAGTAGTAGTAGTAGTGGTGATAGTAATAGTAGTAGAAGAAGAAGAAGACACGTGAACATCTGTGCCAACCACATGGACGTGTGATACTTATGATGCCTCTGCTCTTTGGGTTTAGCATTAAAAAAAAAAAATCTTGCAATTGTCAAAAAAGGCATTGTACAAAAAGGAAAAAGAGACAAAACAAAGTGCTTTGATTATGTAATGAGGAAAAGAGCACTGGAAAATATTTAAGAAAAGATAAAACGTTCGCTGATGAGCTTTATCAAGAGTACCCTCAAGATGGATAGTCATTTCTGTTAGGCTGTTCCTAATGCCATCAATCCAGTTTTTCCGGGGTCTTCTACTCGCTCTGTACCCATTGTAACGTTTTAGTGTGGCTTGCTGTGGTAGATAGTACCAGGGTATTTTTGTTTCGCGTCCAAACCACTTCATTTGTTGTTCTTTGATGACCTGTTAGTCTGGCTTTATTCCTAGCTTTCGTCTGATTTCGCATTGTCTTTCCATGAAACTCCTGCAGCTCTTCTAAGGCATTTCATCTCTGTTGTCACAATTTTACGTTCATTGACGGATGTAAGTGTCCACGTCTGGCACAAATAGCATAGTGATGGCCAAAAAATAGTTATGATAAGATTCACTTTAGTACTCCAGATAGTTGCTTGATTAGCTTTGGCACATCTCGAGCCACCATTAACGAGTAACCAGCTAAGTGTTGCAATTCTAATGGTGCCAGTAGCAGTTTGACAATATGTCTGTCTTATCTTTCCCCTGAGAAAAGAGTTTCAACCAGATCCTCTGGTCACGGCCCGCTGTACCACTCTCTCCGGACCATAATGATCTGTCTATTCGCGACTCTGCATTGTTCACTTGCGCCTGGGGTATTGACCACATCAAGCTTGTCATGCATACATTCAGCACCCATTTGGTGCAGAACCAACCACTCCGTCTGCCAATTAATTTCTCAACACACCAGCATGACTCTTACAAATGTATGACCAAGGGACAGGGGCGCTGAAACCCTGGAAATCTTTGAGACGCCATTAAAAATGTAGGATGGGCTGAGGCCCCTAAACGACACAATTTGTGGTTACTGCTCAAGATGACCACATAACCAAACGCCCCCGGGCTTAGGATCCCTTTCTCCTACTGCCTAAGACAGAGGTAACCACAGACAGTAACGGCAGCTTGCTGTTTATGTTGTAGTGTATGGCACTTGACAGCTGGGTTGCTCGTTGGCTACAGTCCGAGAACCATTGCTGTGGTGCCGAGGACATTACTGTATCGTGATATCGCATGCACATTGCAGATTAAGCTGGAGTTGTCTACCGCATATTTCATACAGTCTCTCTCTCTCTCTCTCTCTCTCTCTCTCTCTCTCTCTCTCTCTCTCTCTCTCTCTTTCGGTGGCAGGACTAATCCTGCGTGACATTACAGTCGCAGACCTGTAAACACGCCATCTTTGTTTTGTCATCTATTACAGTGCCCGGTAATCATAGTCTGAGTAGGATGTCTCGTAACGTTCGTCCGTGTTTAATTTCGCCTTACTCTTCCTCCTCAGTTTACAAGGTTTTCGTATTCACCTTTATACTCATTATTGTAAGTATGCTTTTACTACCCTACGGTTTGTTTCGTGAATGTTACTATCAAGTTTTTATACTACTACTACTACTACTACTACTACTACTACTACTACTACTACTACTACTACTACTACTACTACTACTACTACTACTACTACTACTACTACTACTACTACTACTACTACTACTACTACTACTACTACTACTACTACTACTACTACTACTACGACTACTACTACGACTACTACTACTACTACTACTACTACTACTACTACTACTACTACTACTACTACTACTACTACTACGACTACTACTACGACTACTACTACTACTACTACTACTACTATTACTACTACTACTACTACGACTACGACTACTACTACTACTACTACTACTACTACTACTACTACTACTACTACTACTACTACTACTACTACTACTACTACTACTCCTTCTCCTCCTCCTCCTCCTGCTGCTGCTGCTACCACAAATAGCCGTTATTTTACCACTTGTGCTGCTGTTGCTGCTACAACTACTGCTACTATTATAGGTGCTGCTGCTACTACTACTATTGTTGCTGCTGCTGTTACAACTAACACACTCACAACCACTAATAATGATGTTGCTATTACCACTAATATCGCGAAAATCAGTATAGCTGCTATTGTTAACAATACTAGCAATATTAGCGCCAGTAACTAAAAAAATAGTTAGATTAATATATGCAAGACTCATTGGAGAAAGCTAGGAAAATCTGGGAGAAAGATGGGAAAGTCTGGAGAAAGATGGGAAAGTCTGGAGAAAGATGGGAAAGTCTGGAGAAAGATGGGAAAGTCTGGAGAAAGCTAGGAAAATCTGGGAGAAAGATGGGAAAGTCTGGAGAAAGATGGGAAAGTCTGGAGAAAGATAACTGTCCACCTACTGAAAGACTGGAAAGTCTGGAGAAAGGCAATAAAATGCAGAGAAAGACAAGAAAGTTTACAAATGCATTGCAGAGTTTGGCGGAAAACATCCGTAAAAATTGATCATGCCAAATGTCACATTTTTAGTCTTTCCTCTTCTACCCTGGGATGAAGAGGTACCTTACAGACTTGTTTAGTCTTTCCTCTTCTACCCTGGGATGTAGAGGTACCTTACAGTCTTGTTTAATCTTTCAACTTCTACCCTGGGATGTAGAGGTACCTAACAGACTTGTTTAATCTTCCCTCTTCTACCCTGGGATGTAGAGGTATCTTAAGTCTTTTTTAATTTTTCCTCTTCTACCCTGGGATGTAGAGGTGCCTTACATTCTTGTTTAGTCTTTCCTAGTCTACCTTGGGATGTAGAGGTACCTTACAGACTTGTTTAGTCTTTTTTAGTCTACCCTGGGATGTAGAGTACCTTACCGACTTGTTTAGTCTTTCCTCTTCTACCCTGGGATGTAGAGGTACTTTACAGTCTTGTTTAGTCTTTCCTCTTCTAACCTGGAATGTAGAGGTACCCTACAGTCTTGTTTAGTCTTTCCCCTTCTACCCTGGGATGTAGAGGTACCTTACAGTCTTGTTTAGTCTTTCCCCTTATACCCTGGTTACCTTACAGTCTTGTTTAGTCTTTATACTTTTACCCTGGGATGTAGAGGTACCTCACAGTCTTGTCTAATCTTTCCCCTTCTACCCTGGGATGTAGAGGTACCTTACAGTCTTGTTTAGTCTTTTCACTTCTACCCTGGGATGTAGAGGTACCTTACAGTCTTGTTTAGTCTTTTCACTTCTACCCTGGGATGTAGAGGTACCTTACAGTCTTGTTTAGTCTTTTCACTTCTACCCTGGGATGTAGAGGTATCTTACGGTCGTGTTTAATCTTTCCCCTTCTACCCTGGGATGTAGAGGTACCTTACAGTCTTGTTTAGTCTTTATACTTTTACCCTGGGATGTAGAGGTACCTCACAGTCTTGTCTAATCTTTCCCCTTCTACCCTGGGATGTAGAGGTACCTTACAGTCTTGTTTAGTCTTTTCACTTCTACCCTGGGATGTAGAGGTACCTTACAGTCTTGTTTAGTCTTTTCACTTCTACCCTGGGATGTAGAGGTACCTTACAGTCTTGTTTAGTCTTTTCACTTCTACCCTGGGATGTAGAGGTACCTTACAGTCTCGTTTAGTCTTTTCACTTCTACCCTGGGATGTAGAGGCATCTTACAGTTTTGCGTAACCTTTCCCCTTCTACCCTGGTTTCCTTACGGTCTTGTTTAATCTTTCACTTCTACCCTGGTATGTAGAGGTATCTTACAGTCTTGTTTAATCTTTCCCATTCTACCCTGGGATGTAGAGGTATCTTACAGTCTTGTTTAATCTTTCCCCTTCTACCCTGGGATGTAGAGGTATCTTACAGTCTTGTTTAATCTTTCCCCTTCTACCCTGGGATGTAGAGGTATCTTACAGTCTTGTTTAATCTTTCCCCTTCTACCCTGGGATGTAGAGGTATCTTACAGTCTTGTTTAATCTTTCCCCTTCTACCCTGGGATGTAGAGGTATCTTACAGTCTTGTTTAGTCTTTCCTAGTCTACCCTGGGATGTAGAGGTATCTTACAGTCTTGTTTAATCTTTCCCCTCTACCCTGGAATGTAGAGGTATCTTACAGTCTTGCCCAACCTTTCCCCTTCTACCCTGTGATGTAGAGGTATCTTACAGTCTTGCCCAACCTTTCCTTTTCTACCCTGGGATGTAGAGGTATCTTACAGTCTTGCCTAACCTTTCCTTTTGTACCCTGGGATGTAGAGGTATCTTAAAGTTTTGCCCAACCTTTCCTTTTCTACCCTGGGATGTAGAGGTATCTTACAGTCTTGCCCAACCTTTCCTTTTCTACCCTGGGATTTAGAGGCTATCCTGTGTAACCTTTCCTTTTCTACCCTGGAATATTCAGGTACCCTATAGTTGTTGGTGGCTTGGAGGTTAGTGAACTGGTTTCACAATGCAGTGCCAGACGTTTATCGGGGTTTGATTTCCGCGGTAGACGGTTTAGAAATGGACCGTTCTCGTGGTTCTCAGCCACTTGTATGAGAGTCATACCCTGGAAGAGACTGGGGCCTCATTACGGAATAAGCCCTTAGTCGTCAGAGGATACATTAAAACCAACCTCAGTGATGGAACGGCACGATGTTAAATAATTTCGTTGACTCATTTCTTCTATCCTCCTTTTTCCCATACTAACCAAGATTTTTCGTCAATACCAGAAGATAATAATAGTTGCAGTGTTTCCCAAACATTTCTCAGTCGCGTCGCCTTTTTTTCAATTAAAATTGTTCCACAGCGCCCTAACCTAAGTAAAAGTATGACTATTCGTATGTAAAAGATAACAACAACAACAAAAACTCGTGTATCTTCGAATATTTCGCGGTTCCCGTGTGAAGAGGTCACGGATCTTCGGGGTGCCGCGGCGCACAGTTTGGGAATCACTGAACTAAGGGATGCACAGTTTGGGAATCACTGAACTAAGGGATGCACAGTTTGGGAATCACTGAACTAAGGGATGCACAGTTTGGGAATCACTGAACTAAGGGATGCACAGTTTGGGAATCACCGAACTAAGGGATGTACAGTTTGCGGGCATGTGCTCGATGAATAGCACAGGCTACTGTCCATCATGTGGATGTAAAATGTCTTGAATGCCATTAATCTTTCTTCTCATCAAGCGGTCCTTTTGCTTTCATACCAGAAAAGGGAACGAAAGAAAGTATGTGCATGCATACATGAACTTAACAGAATAACGAATCCCTAAAAGAAGAAAAGGGAAATAAATAAATAAAGACAGAAAATGCTTTATCAGAACAAAGAATCTAGAAATCAGAGAAAAGAATGAAAGAAAGAAAATACTAAGGTGTTCCAGCAGAATAATTAATCGTGAAATAACAAGAAAGAACTAATGAAGGGCAGAAAGAAGAAGGTACAGAAAAAGAATGAAAGAAGGAAAGGAAGAAGGAAAGGAGAAAAGAAGGAAAACATAAAGGACGAAGGGAAACGTAAAGAAAGAAAGAAAGAAAACTGAAAAAAAGAAAGAAAGAAAGAAAAAGAGGGGAAGAAAGAGGAAAAGGAATACAGAAAGGAAACGGAAAGAAAGAAAGAAAACGGAAAGAAAGAAAGAAAGAACAAAAGAAAGAAAGAAAAGAAAGAAAG
>CAJHNH020003818.1:0-17500 GCA_905116865.2 Candidula unifasciata
AAACAATACGAAACAACCAAGAAGGTCACCAAGAACCAGAAAAACGAAAAAGAAATTAAAATGAATAGGACGATTTATTTTAAAACAAAACATTGAAAAAGGATGTGGAAAATAAAAAGAGAGAAGATGGGTGGGGGGGGGGGGGGGTGGGGTGGCGAAAACATTTAATAGAGGAGGAAGAGGAGAAAGAATGAGAACGAACGAACAAACAAACTTTATTTTAAAAGGGCTACACATTCGGCCCCTCTAAGCACTTATTTTTTAGATTACCAATGCCTGCTATCAATAATGCTTGAGCAGAAGAAAAAAGAAGAAGAAGAAGAAGAAGAAGAAGAAGAAGAAGAAGAAGAAGAAGAAGAAGAAGAAGAAGAAGAAGAAGATAAACACTAAGCAGGCCATGCCAGATTAAATAGACGCAATAGAGAAAATAGCCCAAATCCATGGCGAGCCATTGACACTGACCACAATGTCCCGAGACAGTTGGGAATTACCTGGGACTGCAACCTGCAATTGAAGAAACGCTAAAGTCTCTTGTGCCACGCAAACAATGGTATGTCGAAACAGTGACTGACAGCTGTCAATAGGACTTCAATGGGTAACCAAGTACAATACAAGCTATGCAATGAACGCTTAATTGAGGGAAAGAAAAAGACACGCAAACACATTGAATGTTTGGATCAGTGTCTTTATCAAGATGAAAACAATACGAAACAACCAAGAAGGTCACCAAGAACCAGAAAAACGAAATAGAAATTAAAATGAATAGGACGATTTATTTTAAAACAAAACATTGAAAAAGGATGTTGTGGGAAAAAAAAGAGAGAAGAGAAGGGGGGGGGGGGGGGTGGGGGGGGGGTTGAGAGGAACAATGTGAGTGCCGAAGTTATTAGGGGGATTATTTTTCGAGAAGAGACAGCTGGTTTGAACTAATAATTGGCAGCAATGACCATAAAGCCCCTTCAGGCCCCTGAACGTATACCTCCCCCCCCCCCCCGCCTATAACTCCTTGGGGGCAATTAGGGGGAGGGGAGGTACAATTAAATTATGCTGAATTCTCCCCCCCCCCCCTTCCCCCTTTTTCCCTAGAAAATTTAGAAAGGAGCTAAGCGCGCCATCCTTATATAATAAAGTTCTCTCTATAAGTACTGGTTGTATTCTTTCTTCTTCTTCTTCTCCGCGTTCACAGACTGAAAACTCTGGCGAAAAGTTCGTCCACAAAGTCTCTAATCCAGCGGTTCTCAACGTATGGGCGGCCACCCTTTTTTGTGTGGATCAAACGACTTCTTCACAAGGGTCGCCAAAAATCATCGCAAACAAATATTCATAAAAGTTATAAAGCAGCGACGAAAATAATTGTATGTTTGGGGATCGCCACAACATGGGGAATTAAAAAAAAAAGGGTCGCCACATCATGAGGAATTGTATTAAAGGGTCGCCACAACATAAGGAACTGTATTAAAGGGTCACCACAACATAAGGAACTGTATTAAAGGGTCGCCACAACATAAGGGAACTGTATTAAAGGGTCGCCACAACATCAGGAACTGTATGAAAGGGTCGCCACAACATAAGGAACTGTATTAAAGGGTCACCACAACATAAGGAACTGAACTAAAGGGGAGCCACAACATAAGGAACTGTATTTAAGGGCCGCCACAACATCAGGAACTGTATGAAAGGGTCGCCCCAACATAAGGAACTGTATTAAAGGGTCGCCACAACATAAGGAACTGTGTTAAAGGGTCGCCACAACATAAGGAACTGTATTAAAGGGTCGCCACAACATAAGGAACTGTGTTAAAGGGTCGCCACAACATAAGGAACTGTGTTAAAGGGTCGCCACAACACGAGGAACTTTTTTAAAGGGTCGCTGCATTGGGAGGGTTTTAGAGCCACTGCTTTAAGCTGATCATACTCAGAGGAAAGTGAATACTTAGACATAAGTAAACTGCTAGTGGTACCAATGGAATACGAACTCTTCGATGGCTGCTGAAGATGGGAGCGAAACGCATATGGGATTGTCCTGATTGCAGTGATGTCGCTTCTTGACTCGGTTGAACTCAGCCAACTCAGATTTCAGGGTCTTTCATGTATTTACTTCTTTTCGCTCGAAAGGTCAGCGAGCAAATCATATGACCAGCTATTATTCACAGCAGACGATCCTATCTTCACACACTCACTTACGCGCGCGCGCGCACAAACACACACACGCACACAAGCACACAAACGAAGTCAGTTGAGAAACCGATGTATAAACTCAACAACCACTAAAACGCCCCCACCATCTCTGTTTATCCCATTACAGAACCCATTTTTCTGTCAAAGGACTGCGACTATTCAGAAAGACTCTAGAACTCCGAGAGCACAAATGAACACACAGACAGACAGATGGAGTTAAGATCAGAATGAGTTTACGGAAATATAGGAGACGAACGGTCCATAAGCCATAACACAAGTTTTGCATTAGGGCTCGGTTTATTTTACGTCGTAAAGTTGCCCTGCCCGATCTGTATCGATTACGCAAACAGTTATGTTTATGCGATACTGATTACAACACGGATCGAGAATGAAACGTAGCCTGTGGCTACGGTAAAGTAGTAATGGTGGTAGTATTTAGAGTAAAACAATGAAAGGCTATCGCTTTGATAAAAATAGCATTCATTTATAGAATACATCATAAATATGTGCAATAGAAATCCTCTCACAGCGTTTTGCTGACTATTCCCCCGTACTGTATATTCACAAAACGAATCCTCTCTCCCACCATCATGAGCTTAGTTGAGTTGAGTCAAGAACCGACATCACAGCCCTGGGAGCATTCCCATGCGTGCTCCGTCCCTACCTTCAACAGCCTGCGCAGAGTTCAAATACTGATAGAACCGGTGACAATCTGGTTATAAGTCCGTCTTGCCTTTCCTCTGAGTGTAGTCAGCCGGTCAGACTCTCTGGTTACACCCAGGTGCCTCATTCTCTCCAGGCCAGGAGGCCTGTTTCTCTACTGATTCCGTTGTAGTTCCCAAAGGGTCTTGGCAACATGTGTCTTGTCATGTATCATTTCACCATCCAGTGGTGCAGATCAAGCCAATCTTTCGGTCTGTTCATTGCCCACTAAGCCGGCATCGCCTGGAGAAAAGATCCTAAGTATGCTCCCTACCCGTGACCTTCCCAGTGACGCTTGCCCCACCAACACCCTGGGTACGAGGAGGTATGTCCTGGGGAAGTAAAACGGCTGGCGAAATGCTGACCACATTAACCACCTAGTGTGAATGGGTCTGTAAAAATATGGGTACTCTTCCCATATGCCCTTTGAACCTAAAGGCGTGAAAAGGGATCCTTACTTTTTAAAACCTTCTCAAGTGGTGATAGATTAGCACATGAAACACGAGGAAGACTTTCTAACGTTATCTGAAAGGTGACTCACGTTCCAAATAATAACCTCCCTAAATCCTATTTCCTCCCACAACTCCTGCAGCACACTTTCCTTTTATCAAAATACAGAAAATTCAATTATTTTACTTTTTTTTTTTTGGGGGGGGGGGGGGGGGGTAAATTTAATCATCGTCTTTTAATATAGTTACAGTGTACTGTATTTAGGAAAATGCATTTTTAAAGTTTGGTTTTCGTTTCTTTTACCCTGGACCAGATTTTTTTTTTAGTTTCCATTATTGTCAATGGAAAGAATTACTTTGGAACTCGAACAGTTTGGGATTACCACGTCGGCTTAGAAAGGATTATATTTGAATTCCGAGGTATCACTGTAGGTCAGGTTAGTTGCGTATCCTTTACAGGACGTTGTGGAACCAACCCCAACAGCTCCTGGCTTTTGTGTGGTTTTTCTAGGCAAAGTTTCGTCCAGTAGTTTGCCATTCCTCTGGACGGTCGGCTTTCTTGATACCACTGTCGAAACCAACGCATGGCGCATGGCCCGCAGCTGGGATCGAACCCGGCATCCAGGCATTACGAAGCGTTCGCAGTGACTTAGCCACAGAGCCCACATGGTATTACTGTACCCTCATTTGAAAAGCACACAACACATAAACAACTCCGTGACAACTGTCAGCAAAGGTAAACTTACCACACAAGAGAACGTTGTGCCGTGTTCTTCCTTAACAGAGACAATGCCCGCCAAGTTTCTCAGTTACACAACCGATCGCGACAAGACGCTCAAGAACAGAACATGTACTATAAACCCAACAACTCCATTACCACTGAGTGCAAAGCACCATGAATCTGAAATGAATACACTGATTGCTGAAACTGAACCACTTTCTGGCTGAAATAATTGTGCAAAAATCTAGCCTTCAATAAGAGATTCACGTAAATAAGCTAGGCTACCGGTTTTTCAAGGGTCATAAAAAGCGAAGGCGCAGAGAATATTTGTGATAACACGAAAATAGCATTACACTGAACAACGTGATAGTTAGGTATGTCTTGTGGATATGGATCATGGACAATGGAATCAGGAAGCGAATAAAAGCGAAATTCAAATTCCAGAAGAAATGCATAGGAGTAAAGATTTTTGTTTGTCGTCAATGCAGGAATTTCGTTTTCTCAAAGTTACAGAATAGAATAGTTTGAATTGTAAAGGGCAGAATTGTAGTATTTCATACACACACATACACACACACGCACGCACGCACGCACGCACGCACGCACGCACGCACGCACGCACGCACGCACGCACGCACGCACGCACGCACTCACTCACCCACCCACCCACACACACACGCACGCCGCACGCACGCACTCACTCACCCACCCACCCACGCACGCACGCACGCACGCACTCATCCACCCACCCACCCACACACACACACACATATCATCATCATCATGTAGCAGGTCCTTAGCAAAACGTCGCTCTCATCACAGTCTTCCTGAAAGAAACTCGGTTTCTCGCCAGTTCTCTCGCATTATATACTTTCATACTCAAGGAGTCACTTATATGCTGTGCCCATCTTCGTGTCAGTAGGCGCCTGCACCTCCTTCCTGGTACCATGCCTTCTGCTATAATTTTTGTGCAATCCATCGTGGCGCTTGATATGACCAAAATATTTCAGCTTCCGAGACAGGATGCTGTTTATTAGCCAATCTTCCCTGATGTTCAGATCATTCAAGATGTCTGTATTTCTCCTCTTCTTTGTCCAAGATATTCTGATAATTTTTCTATAGCATTTCAGCTCAAAAGCCCCAATTCTCTTTCTGAGAGTAGTCCACGACTCACATCCGTATGTAGCAACAGGGAAGATGCATGCTCTCAAAATTATAATTTTTATCTCTTTGCTGGTGCTTAACGGTAGACTTTTAAGGCCGTTTAATCTTTGCATTGTTATGGCCACACACAAAACACACACACACACACACACATGTATATATATATACATGTGTGTGTGTGTGTGTGTGTGTGTGTGTGTGTGTGTGTGTGTGTGTGTGTGTATAAAACTAAAATGTGAGATAAACGGATCTAGGGAAACGAGGATGACAACCAGGAAATCTGTCTCAAAAGTAAAGAGAAAATCGTTGCCTGGATTCCATAGATGTTTTTACATTTTTGCATGGGAGTCGCCGTGGCGTTGGCGGCTAGACGCCCGCCTGCGGGTCGGTAGGTCGTGGGTTCGCGTCCTGACTTTTTTTTTTTTTTAATGACCTTGAGTGTGTACTAGGTGCAGTCTTGATAAGTAAAGGCGACCGGCGTGATGCTGACCACATCAATTATTAAGTACTGATTGGTCTTTGAAAATATAGGTCAAGACCTATATTCCCTATACACCAAAAGGCGTGGAAAAGAGACGTTCACATTTACAGGGTATAATAGAAAAGACGATTCAATGACAGTTATAATGGCTCAGCCTCATGCGCTCATCTTATTTATAATATCTTCAATGCTCGCACCTAAAAGGGTGCTTTTCTTTTCTTTTCTTTTCATATTGTGAGAAACCTTTTCCGAAGAATAGAGATCTGGTTCATCATCATCATCATTGATTTCCACCGTTGCCGCTAAACGTCACTGAGAGGAAAGTTTTGCGAATCGTTTGTTGTGGTTTACAGCAGGGCTGCAGTATCTGCGTCTCTCAGCTTATGACATTCAGCAAACCATAATTTATGATCTTCTACGGAATAGGACTCTTAAGGGACAGAGGGATCGGATTTTATTCACCCCTGTCCCTTTCTCTCTTCCCCTCCCACCAAAAAAACGAGCTCTCCCCCCCCCCCTGCCCTGCCCCCCCCTCCCCCTAACCACCCTCAAAAGAGTTCTTTAACATGCAATTTTAAGAAATTTTTTTTTAAATCTGAGTTCTGGCTTTTACATGGCCTTGATGGCACAAATAAGTAACGTTAAATTCCGGCAAGATCCTTTTGAAACGAATAACATTTTGCAGGGTGTGTTTCTTATCTCTTGGGTGCAACTCCGTCTACTCGTCTTATCTGCAGTGTCGCTGTGTCTGTCGCAGATTTATATTTGTTCTTCTTCTTCTTCTTCTTCTTCTTCTTCTTCTTCTTCTTCTTCTTCTTCTTCTTCTTCTTCTTCTTCTTTTTCTTCTTCTTCTTCTTCTTCTTCTTCTTCTTCTTCTTCTTCTTCTTCTTCTTCTTCTTCTTCTTCTTCTTCTTCTTCTTCTTCTTCTTCTTCTTCTTCTTCACTTCCTCGTTTACCGCTGTGGGTTTCGAGGGAGATATTAGGTTCTGTTTCTAGCTCTTCTGACTGCCTCGACCATTGGCACATCGTGCTGTTGTAGAGTTTCTCTGATGTTATCTTTCCATCTTGTTCTTGGTCTACCCCGTGCTCTACGTCCTCCTTCTCTTTCCATGTATGCTTTGTATGGTATGGTGTCTCAAGGCATTCTCTCTAAGTGGGCAAACCATTTCACTTGCTGTCTTTGTATGTAATCCAAAATTGGTTCTGTGCCGACTTGTTCTCTTATGATCTCATTCCTGATCTTATCTCTTATGGTCACTCCTACAGCCCTTCTCAGACATCTTATTTCCGTGGTTACTAATTTTCTTTTATGGTTTGTTGTGAGTGACCATGTCTGGCACTGGTAGCACAGAGTTCGAATAAATATGCTTTGAATAAGATGTCTCTTTGTGCTGATTGGGATTGTCTTATGCTGTAAGATGGGGTCTAGCTGTCCCAATACTTGGTTTGCTTTACTGCATCTAATGTCAATTTCTTTATCCCATTTCCCATCTTCGGTAAATGTAGTTCTCAGATATTTAAACTCAGATGCCTGTTTAATGCCTTTGTATTCTATTGCTATGTTTAGATCTGTCTTCTTTGTTCCTATTGACATTACTTCTGTCTTTTCAGTGTTGATTCTCATATTATTTGTTTTATATTCTTTATTCATGGATGTTAGATGTTGCAATTTCATGGCTGTATCTGCTATCAAGGCCTGGTCATCTGCAAAGAGTAATTCGTTGATCTTACTAAGATCTTCATTCATGGGCTTGGCATTCTTGCATATACTGTCGATGTAGGTGATAAACAGCAGTGGTGATGAGACACACCCCTGTCTTACTCCAGATGTCACTGTGAAAGGATGAGATGTTCCCTGATTTATTCTAACTACACTTCTACAATCTCTGTATAAACTTTTGCACACTTCGATGAGGTGTTCGCTTACTCCATATCTTGCCATTATTTGCCATAATAATTGTCTGTCGACTCTGTCAAATGCCTTCTCCTGGTCTACGAATGTCACAAATAAGTTCTTATTGTATTCAATGTTCTTTTTATATTAACTGTTTAAGAGTGTGAAGATTGCATATGTGCAGCTTCTATTTCTCCTAAATCCCATCTGTTCTTCTGCCAGCTGTGGTTCTATCACTGGTCTAGTCTTGTTTCTATTATCTTGGCATACATTTTGCCAACAAGGCTTAAAAAGAGAGATGCCTCGATATTGACCACATTCTCGTTTGCTTCCTTTGTTCTTCCACAATGGTATAACTATCGCATGTTGCCAATCAATAGGGGCCGTTTGTTGTACCTATGCTGCATTGAATATTCTGTGAACCCATCTGATGCTGCTTTCACCTGCTGCTTGAATTATTTCTGTTGGTAATCTATCAGCTCCTGGTGCTTTATATTTGGGAGACTGTTTAATGACTTTTTCTATTTCATCCATTAGTATGTGTGGTTCTCTAACACTGTTGCTCTGTGTCTTTCAGTTGTTCTTTCCTGATGATCTCCTAGAGGATTTAAAGAGCTTCATTGAATTTATTCCTCCATGTTTCTTCTGGCCTATCAGGTGGATCTATCAAATGGCCCTCCTGTATTATCATTTATTATTTCAGTGGGGTTGTAGCTACGCATCTCTTTTCTGCATATTTTAACTACTTTGAAAAATTTTCTGCTGGCTGTTTTCTCATTGTCTGCTAGTGACTGACGCACCGAAACGTTCCAGGGATGCTTGTTTTGCTTTCTTGACACTCCTGTTGGTTTATCTCCTTTGCAGTCTATAGTTAAAATAATCTTCTTCTTTCTTTGATTTTATCCACTGTTTATATAAGTCTTTTTTTCTTTTTAATTGCTTCTTTTACTTTTTCGCACCACTAAGGTGAATATTTGTTATTTCCCCGTCTGTTTCCACTCTTCCGTTTATATTTGTTCAGCTTTTTTAATTGTGTTTTGGTTAGAAATATTTTTTGATACTTTTCTTTTCTTTTCATAGTGTGACAAACCTTTTCCGAAGAATAGAGATCTGGTTTATCATTATCATTATCGATATCCACCTATTGCCGCTAAACGTCACTGAGAGGAAAGTTTTGCGAATCGTTTGTTCACTAGTTAGCACTTGCTATAATTTTATTTCGATGCACAATGTCTTTAATGTCATCAGTCCATATTCTCTTTCAACGCCATTTCCGTCTCACATTAGTTCCCTTCAAGGTAGGCGCTTGTGTTAGCTAGTGGTTGTTGCTGCATTCGAGCCAGATGACCTAACAGTCTAATCTTCCGCCTTTCAGTTACTGCTGCAAAGCGTTGTTCTGTCTCATTGCATACTACTTTCTTAGGCTTGTTGATATACAGAAGGACTCGATGCTGAATCTAAATCAAGATCTGCGAAATGAATAGTTGAAGCTCTAGCAACCACGCTTTAAAAAAAAAGGTATCAAAAAAGGAAGAGGTATAAAGGCTGAAAACACCCATATTTCACAATCTTAATATCTATTTAAAAAAAAAAAATGTATTTTTTAGGCATGAAAGAAGAAGGAGGAGGAGAAACAGAAGAAGAAGAAGAAGAAGAAGAAGAAAAAGAAGAGGAAGAAAAAGAAGAAGAAGAAGAAGAAGAAGAAGAAGAAGAAGAAGAAAAAGAAGAAGAAGAAGAAGAAGAAGAAGAAGAAGAAGAAGAAGAAGAAGAAGAAGAAGATAGAAGAGGAGAAGAAGAGAGAAGAAGAGAAGAAGAGAAAGAAGAGTGAAGAAGAAGAAGAGAAGAAGAAGAAGAAGAAGAAGAAGAAGAAGAAGAAAAGAAGAAGAAGAAGAAGAAGAAGAAGAAGAAAGAAGAAGAAGAAGAAGAAGAAGAAGAAGAAGAAGAAGAAGAAGGAAGAAGAAGAAGAAGAAGAAGAAGATAAGAAGAAGAAGAAGAAGAAAGAAGAAGAAGAAGTAAGACAGAAAAGAAGAAGGAAGAAGAAGTAAGAAGAAGAAGAAGAAGAAGAGACGGAAGAAGAAGAAGAAGAAGAAGAAGAAGAAGAAGAAGAAGAAAAAGAAGAAAATGAGGAGGAAGAAGAGGAGAACAAAAAGAACAAGAAGAGGAAGAAGAAAAATAGAGAAAAAACGAAACACTAGCACTCATAATGACAAGACGAAAAAAAGCTTCAAATATACCGCGTTTTGCCATAATCCACCCTGTTTCTGGCAATTCAAAATAACTCACTGGCGCACACTCACACCATGTCATGGCGCTTCCTGTTTCTATCGACACTTGTTCCGATTCACTTCATGAACTCTATTCTTGAAATTCAGAGTTTCCGTTCTGGCTAGGATCGTTGGAAGTGTTCAAACATGAGCCCCCCGTATGGACAGGGAACACACACAATTCGCGAAGCACACATCTATTTATACCTTCACGACCACAAATAACATTCTTTGTGCAGCGTTATTTCTCCAATTTTGATATAGTTTCAGATACACGTTTTTTTTTTTGTTTTTTTTTTGTTTTTTTGTTAGCCTAGCGAGTCTGAATCAGGTCGACATACTTTACTCATTTAGAACCAGGCAAATTTGTTATGACTAGATGTGCATAACAGATTATTTAAACTTTATCATTTAAATGTACATATATATATATATATATATATATATATACATAATTTTTTTTTTGGGGGGGGGGGAGGGGGGGGTAGGGGGGGGGGGGGGGGCTGTGTATGAGCGGGGGGGGGAGGTTGGGTGGAGGGTGGGGGGGCTCTCAGCAGCTTGTTGTCCAGCTTGTTGTCCTATTTTTTGTTATCCCAGGAGGCTAACGGCATGTCCTTCTTATGATTTTAACTTCACTCTGCTTCTCTTCACGGTTTTTTTTTTTTTAGGTCTGTCGTTATTTCTATGTCCCTGTGGGTTCCAGTTCAAACATTTTAGTTATATTGTTCTCTGGTTTTCCCAACGTGGGTCCACCTAGGTGGAACCAGAGGGTCTGGTCGGCTCACTACACTCAGAGGAAAGGCAAGACAGACATATAACCAGATTGTGACCGGTACCATCAGTATTGGAACTATGCGCTGGCTGCTGAAAATGAGGACTGAGCACGCGTGGAAATGCCCCGAGTGCTGTGATGTCAATTCTTGACTTAACTCAACTCAGCGTGGGTTCACTCCAAAAACCATCGTCTTGTCTTCATCTCTTGATATCAATGCAATTTGCTTAGTTCCTTCCCAAAGCTCAACATTAGTCATTATATCATACTAATTATACCCTTTCTTTTGCACAGGCACCATTTGACGAATGTTTGAAGTTTATTAGCAATATAGCATTCGTTGAACAACCTTTTCTGTCCAAATGTTTAGTTATACTGATCCGTTCTATCACTGTGAGTAGGCTCGGTGGCTAAGTCGATGCGAACGCTTCGTAATGCCGGGATGCTGGGTTCGATCCCAGCTGCGGGCCATACGCCTTGCTTTGGTTTCCACACTGGTATCAAGAAAGCAGACCGTCAAGAAAGCAATGGCAAACTACTGGAAGTAAATTTGCCTAGAAAAACCACACAACAGCTGCTACTACTATGGCTATTGGGGTTGGTTCTGCAAAGTCTTGTGAAGGATGAGCAACTAACGTTTCACTGTGATTATTTTAACTCCCCTTGTTTCTAATTCACACTATCTTGGTTCATCAAAAGTGAAAGCAAAATGCAAGGTCTATGACACACACACTCTAAGACAAACAAGATGTGAAAGTTACAACAGTTTAGTTCTGAATGAATTATGAGAAGGAAAGGACTCCAGAACATATTGAGTCCTGGCAAAATTGATGAAAAGAATGCCAAAGGGAAAAAACAAGAGATACACAAATAAAAAGCCACCCACCCCCCCCCCCCCCCCAAAAAAAAAAATACCTGGGTGATTCAACCACGTGGGAGAGGCAAGACGAGAATACTGACTTGATCCATAATTCTATTCATCCTGTGCGATGGCGACACATGAGAGCATGCACTAATCAAAATGGCTAATATATATATATATATATATATATATATATATATATATATATATATATATATATATATATATATATAATATATATCTATATATATATATATGCGTGTGTGTGTGTGTGTACATGCGTGTGTGTCAGTGTGTATGTGCCACAATGACAACAAAATAAATACACACATTATAACTTGTTTCTCAACTGACCAAATTGTTTGCTTAGAACAATCAATACTCAAAAATAAGAATAACTGTTTATTTAGAACAATCTAACACACAATTAGAAACAAAATAATCAAAATATATTAGTACTGAGTAACATTCAATTAACTCAACACAGTGAACTGCATGCGTTGTCTAGAAACACCCATCTTTGAGTGGAGCGCACCTGCTACGCCAGCAAGTTCACTACAAATAAATTACAAGCTTTGACCTTTGTCGTTCAGTAATTTGGGAAGAAACAGTTTCTGCTCCAGCGCTCGATGGATATTGCATTTTTATGTCGGTTATACTACTTTTAATGTCCCCAGCTTTATATTACTTTTTACTGTAATCTTTAAAACAGTTTAAGAATAGGAATGTCTAAATCAGTCTTTTTATTTTGTCCATAGACAATGACGCCAGAGATCACATGCTAGGTCTACGAACACCTCTTTTGACACAGAGAAAGATAATTTTGTCTGGAAAGTGAAATGGCCAATGCTATGAAACCGCTTTCAAAAGTGGACAGTTACAACCAGTCAACATAAATTCGTAACAACAGAAATGCGATGTCTTAGACGAGGTTCAGGAGTAAAACAAAACAAATAAACCTGAACGGGAAAAACTTAGAAGAAGGCTTGGACTGAAACCAGTCACACAGTTCATTAACAAGCAAGAAATGAGATGTTTCAGCCATCTGACAAGAATACACTGGAACTAACTGCCACAGAAAAACTCCTCGAAGAAACACAGAGAAAAAAGGTGGGTCTTCAAAGACAAGGAACGATAGAATCAAAATCAGCCTTAAAGAAATTGACATTACCCTATACATAATATTAGAAAGGGCAAACACACATCCTTACATCTCAACTAGTCAGCCTACAACAACCCCAACACAACAATAATACGGGGGAAAAGGAGGGGGGGGGTGGGGGGGGGGGGCGGTTACAGAAAGAAAGAGCGAAAGGCTTCTGAACAACCACTAGTCATAACACGGGCAGATGGCATCTCACTAAATGCTGTTGGTCATCGGAAAATGTGTAGAAGAAGAAGAACTGCTGAGACCGTTGAGCATTAGCTGACGGTGACTTACAAATCTCTTTATTCGTCCAGTTTGAATGCATGCATAGGCTCGCCTAGATAGAGCATTCAGCAGATATTTTTGATCGCCCACTCGTCGGCAACGCACACGATGCTGATTATGACAACTCACGTAAAAACCCTAAGTAAAAGTGAAGGACCTATTTCCACGTCTTTCGGCGAATAGGGCATATAGGGTTAGACCTATATTTTTATAGACCAATCGGCACAGGATGGATGATGTGGTTAGCATTACACAGGCCGCCTTTACTTCCGGGACTGTACCTGGTACCCACTCAAGGCTGGGTTGACCTAGGAGCCAAGGTAATTTTTGAGAAATAGTCCGGCTCATATCACTAAGAATGTCATATTATTAGGCAATACTGCTACTAATTCAAAACAACAGTACTAATAAACAGGCATACGCCAAAATGGTGTTATTAAAAACAAAATGGAAAATCACGTAAGAATCACAACTGAACCTACACACTGATAAAATAACAAGCAAAAGCCTTCCTGTGAGGCCACCAAAGTGACGCCCTGGCGTCTCTATTCCACATCTAGTTCAGTATGTGCTTGAGGTTCTGCGGGTTTCCGAACAGCCTGTGAAACATAAAGTAGGATACACTCTAAAAGACACTGAATCATTGAGTATATGATACAAGATTTCACTGTTACAAGACTATTCGACACTACTGTTGCTGCTGCTGCTGCTACTACTACTACTACTCTTACTACTAGTAGTAGTAGTACTACTGCTGATACTAGTTCTTCTTCTTCCTCTTCTTCTTTTTAGACTAATGGACAATACTACTGCTGCTGCTGCTGATGCTGCTGCTATTTCTTCTTATTTCTTCTTTTTCCTCTTCTTCTTCTTCTCCTTTTTCTTTCTCTGCTTCTGCTTCTTCTTTTCTTCTTGTTCTTGTTCTTGTTCTTGTTCTTGTTCTTGTTCTTCTTCTTCTTCTTCTTCTTCTTCTTCTTCTTCTTCTTCTTCTTCTTCTTCTTCTTCTTCTTCTTTTCTTTCTTCTTCTTCTTCCTTCTTCTTTCTTCTTCTTCTTCTTCTTCTTCTTCTTTCCTTTTCTTCTTCTTCTTCTCTTCTTCTTCTTCTTCTCTTCTTCTTCTTTCTTCTTCTTCTTCTATCTTCTTCTTCTTCTTCTTTCTTCTTCTTGACTTCTTCTTCTTCTTCCTTCTTCTCTTCTTCTTCTTCTTCTTTCTTTCTTCTTCTCTTCTTCTTCTTCTTCTTCTTCTTCTCTTCTTCTTTCTTTCTTCTTCTTCTTCTGTCTTCTTCTTCTTCTTCTCCTTCTTCTTCTTCTTCTTCTTCTCTTCTTCCTTCTTCTTCTTCTTTCTTCTTCTCTTCTTCTTCTTCTTCTTCCTTCTTCTTCTTCTTCTTCTTCTTCTTCTTCTTCTTCTTCTTCTTCTTCTTCTTCTTCTTCTTCTTCTTCTTCTTCTTCTTCTTCTTCTTCTTCTTCTTCTTCTTCTTCTTCTTCTTCTTCTTCTTCTTCTTCTTCTTTTCTTCTTCTTCTTCTTCTTCTTCTTCTTCTTCCTTCTTCTTCGTTTCTTCTTCTTCTTCTTCTTCTCTTCTTCTTCTTCTTCTTCTTCTTCTTCTTCTTCTTCTTCTTCTTCTTCTTCTTCTTCTTCTTCTTCTTCTTTTCTTCTTCTTCTTCTTCTTCTTCTTTCTTCTTCTTCTTCTTCTTCTTCTTCTTCTTCATTTTCTTCTTCTTCTTCATTTTCTTCTTCTTCTTCATTTTCTTCTTCTTCTTCATTCTCTTCTTCTTCTTCATTCTCTTCTTCTTCTTCATTTTCTTCTTCTTCTTCATTCTCTTCTTCTTCTTCATTCTCTTCTTCTTCTTCTTCTTCTTCTTCTTCATTTTCTTCTTCTTCTTCTTCTTCTTCATTTTCTTCTTCTTCTTCTTCTTCTTCTTCTTCTTCTTCTTCTTCTTCTCTTCTTCTTCTTCTTCTTCTTCTTGTCTTCTTCTTCTTCTTCTTCTTCTTCTTCTTCTTCTTCTTCTTCTTCTTCTTCTTTTCTTCTTTCTTCTTCTTCTTCTTCTTCTTCTTCCTTCTTCTTCTTCTTCTTCTTCTTCTTCTTTCTTCTTCTTCTTCTTCTTCTTCCTTCTTCTTCTTCTTTCTTCTTCTTCTTCTTCTTCTTCTTTCTTCTCTTCTTCTTCTTTCTTCTTCTTCTTCTTCTTCTTCTTCTTCTTCTTCTTCTCTTCTTCTTCTTCTTCTTCTTCTCTTCTTCTTCTTCTTCTTCTTCTTCTTCTTCTTCTTCTCCTTCTTCTTTTCCTTCTTCTTCTCCTTCTTTTTTCTTTCAAAAGGCACCTGGTGCAGTTCTTGGTGTGGGTGTGTGTGTGCTCCGTAGATGATGGTGTTCAAAGCCTCGGATCCTCCATCTAAACGTCACTTGGTTGGATTACCTCTAGCTTGGCTATTGACATGCCCCAGCGACAAGGTTCTCCCTTGTGCACAATCAAATCCGTCCGCACTCAGTGGGTGTTAACATCCCACTGGCAAAGACCGAACCACCTTGTTGTGATATCTGCTTCTAAAGTATTGTAAAATGGAAGAGGGCCCATTTCACACATGTGGCGTATCGCTCATATAATGGTAGACATATCCTTTTATAGATCAGGCGATTCTCGATGGAAAGTGTAGAGAAAATCACCCGGGTTGCCTTTGCTTACCATGACATTACCTGGTACCCATTTTAGGCTGGGTCAACCTGGGTGCTAGGTTAGTTTATTTAAATAAATTATATAATTCTGATACAAACAGTTGGCAAGAAACATAACCTGATAAAAAACAACATCTAGCCCCATGCTTGCGTGACAAATCCACCACAGTACTAAAAATCTAGGCCCTTTACATATTGAAAAATGGGATTTTGAAAAAATTGTTTGCTTGGCAAAACGGGTTTTATAGAAACAAACTGTATTAATATTTGCTGCACTGTATCAAGTACAATTATAAGGACAAGATAGTAATTATCAGACGGTTGCTCTTTTCCTTTCCAGGACTGCAACCAGAAAGATTAACTTTCTGTAATTTAAAGAGCAAATGTTCACAGGCGAATCCAAAGGGAGGCAATCTAAGAAGCAAGTTCCAGCATCATAAAGTTGAGTGGTGTATCTTAGGTTTACAATGTAACCTGCTGGCATTGCTAGTGAGAATCGATCAGAAAGACGAAAAGGTGACAAGAAGAACTAAAGTTTGAAGGAAACGCAGTCGTTTGTTGTTTTGCAAACAAGGGGCAACACCTGTTATAAATCAACCGAGAACAAACTATGCTACTTCTGCCTCTTCTTCCTAAGGTCAGTCGGCTACAAACTCAAGCGGCAAATAGTTCCGTAAAAAGCATGTCGTAAAAGCCGACTCATCAGAATGTATGTTTTTTCGTCGTCGGAGTACACTTATCTGAGAGTCGAAGAACTAAAAGACTGCATAACAATAAGCCAGATCTGTAAAACTAATGTGCACGCAAATGTCAAGTTGTGCAGCTAGGTCAAAGTAAAAAAAATGGTCAACCAATTAGAATTTTCCGTTGGAGTTTATAGCCGGTGAACGCTAAGAAGAAGAAGGAGAAGAAGATTCTGATCTGAATAGTGACTTATGCTACTAGTATTTAGTTGAGCCGGCAGCGTCAATACAGATGGGTCACCCCATGACTGCTCCGTTCCTGGGCAGGGGAAACACCCAAAATGTCTCTCTTTGTCCCGTTTGACAACAGGTCGAACACGTGTCACTAGCAGCACAATCTTGTAGCTCGCATATGCAAAGTTAAACATGCGTAATGCTGCCGTCATTTTTGCCAACACCAACGGTCCCTCACCAGAATTGCAGCTCACTGTTGGCGCAAAGCTCAGTCGCAAAAGCAGACTTTACACCCCATACAGTGACTCATCCTTGAGCAGTCACTGGATGTCCATCTTCCAGGCATCAGTCAGGTTGGGGTACATGGAAAAATAGTTCACACCAGCAATCAAATATTGGTACAAGGCTGCAGGTACAACCTTTGGTGTAGCCAATATTGGAAACCCTTGTGATAACTTCCTTGGAGACTCAACAGGGTATCTGGGATGTGCCAGGCTTGATTTCCGTCTAGGATACCACTCCTGAAGTTGCAGGGGTTGTCAAAACAAGCAGCATCTTACAGGAGGATGAGAGACAAACCGTTCATAACTGAACATACAATAACCATCTGTATTCCTACATGACGACTTTCACAGGACTTTACGACTCTTTATAAGGTAATGCAATGACCGATATAGCTAATAGCAAGCTTGTAATGATCTTTTTCAGAACTGTGCACACGACCTCCTATCCACTACCATTATCTGGCATGATACCGAGGGGTTGCTTCCTTTTTCTAACAAAAGAGAATACCTAGCTTGAAGGTGGTTTCAAGTACTACTTTCCTGCGTGTACACCATGTTTTCATTTAGATGGGGTGGCGGAGGATGGGCGGTGAGGGGGGGGGGGGGGGGGGGGGGTGAAGACACGATGTCAGCAAACACAGCATGCCGTGAAAAAAGGCGACAAATGAAGGCTTTGCTGAAATAAAATATGTAACGACAAAAGGCGTAAATATTGC
>CAJHNH020003818.1:22500-42500 GCA_905116865.2 Candidula unifasciata
TCTTCTTCTTCTTCTTCTTCTTCTTCTTCTTCTTCTTCTTCTTCTTCTTCTTCTCATCCCGCTATTTAACTTTCTTATATTGTTTTTCATTGTTTTCTCTCTTCCACTTTTTCCATTGTATCTTTTCTCTTCTCTCTAAAGTTTCCTAATCCTTTCTCACATTTTTGAATTTCCTCTTCTACTTCTTGCTCTCCATTTTTTTTTTCTTCTTTGATGTCTTTTACTTCTGGTCTTCCTCATCCTTCAGTTCCATAAGGCTTGCGGCATTAGAATTACTGTGTCCTATTTTATAATTGACACTTGCACAAGTGTTGATGTTTTGTCCAAGCGGCGACTAGCTTTGATCTTTATTTCTCTAATAATTTATGTACCACTAAAGTACAGAATGTACAGTAACTGTCAAACGTGGAGACTGATGAAAACCAGTTGAAATGTGCAGTGAGGCCGGGTAATTATTTTGATAGCCTATCCCGGATGCAATGTCAATCTCTGTTTATGTAACTCGTGACTCGTTGAAGATAATGCTATATAAGACCACGGAAGACATAAATGGCTATAAAAGTCTTCTTTTTCATGTCTTCAAAAGTTCCCAATAATCAATTAACTAAAATAATGCTGTTTATTTGCTTTGGATCCGTGTCTGGTTCTTTTTTTTTTTTTTTTTTCCATATACCGCAAATACGGCAAACATTAAACTCAGATGTTTGGAACGTTACATAGACTTTACAAGGACATGATTATTATTAGATTGCATGCCATAATTCCTGACACCAAAGGGTTACTGATCTACAGATGTGTCAAGTTGGGCACGACTTATCACACAGCCAATACATAGAGTCGCCGTTAGGGGCATGCACAAGTGCAAAGGGACGAAAGAAAAGAGATTGAAAGTACAGGAACGACAGGGGTAGGAACACTTCTGTTGAACAAGGCAAAGATTCTGAAGAATGCTTAATAACAAATGATGATGGAAGATACGATGGTTTATGGAAAACCACGCTAAGCTTGAGTGAACTGAGAATTAGGCGTGGATCTAGTCAGAAAGGAGAAACAGTGCCACGGGTGTGTACCTAGTATGCTACTCACCCTGTCAACATCTACTTCTCAAACAACCAGTATTATATTTATTGTCAATTTTTTCAGTGTAGGCGAGGGAGGGGGTGGGAGGGTAGTCTTTGAGCCTGATTATTTATGGCCGCCTGGCAAATGCTGTCGCCACGGACTGTGCAGGTTAGGATTAAATTTGTGTTGCCCCAGACAGAACAAAATCCAGAACAAAATCCCCAACCTTACCGAAGACTTCAACCTGGGCCTTCCGGGAGAGAGCCCTGTGTTCGACCAGCCGGTCCATCTGTCAACATCTTCACCCCAAGATACTTGCTGCGGGAGACAGAGCATTTACAGGTGTATGCCCGGCATGCTATTCTGGCGAATCGTAATCAGTTTATCACCTGCCTGAGTTGTCCCCAATGATGTTTGTGTGTAGAGTCCTAGAGACAGCCTCTAAGGTTGGATGCGTAGACAATATCGGGTGAAAGATGTGTGCCAGCGGGACGCGAATGATATATGTATTGAGGTGGATTCGTGAAACGAGGATGCCATGGACCGTGTTGATTGGGGGGGGGGGGGGGCAGTAAAATCAGGAAGGGCAGGAATAAATGGTTAATAATTAGTATCGATAGATTCGGAGATGAGTTTCTGAGAAAAAGCATGTTGAATGTTGAATGCAAGCGAAGGTAACAATGCTCCTGAAACCTCATGCTCCAAGTGTGGACTACAATTCCTTGCGCTTGTGTATCCTGCCAAACGCGTCACGGTTTGTGCTTCCAGTGCCTCCCTACAGCACGGTAGAGCAATATCGTCGGGTTAGGGTGGGGGGGGGGGGGGGTGGCGGGGAAGGAGGGGTGGGGGGGGGTAGAGGCGAAGTTGAAAAGTGCCAACAGAAATACGCTAGAAGAGACTTACGAAACATCTTTCTTGGTTACGAGAGAGTAGATGGTCAAAGCACCAGCCCCTGATAAAACAACACCAGCAAGAGACAGCAGCGGAATTACCTGTAACATGCGTAAACAATATCTGAAAATGTATAAGCAAAATACATAAATTCATAGCAGACATACATAAAAATGCAGACGCTCATCATTAATTTGCACTTCTGCCGTTAAGCGTTGTGGAGAGGTACAGTTTGTCATCCATTGCTTGATAGGCAGCAATGGCTTTTGTCATTCTTGGTCAATGTAGAAGCTTCTATTTCTCAATACATTCGCTACATGGTGGTGTTCCTTAGTCGGTCTGATAATAACATTTCTAACTTTTGGGGGGGGGGGGGGGATGGTTTAGGTTGACGGCTTTTCTCACGCATCTCATTTCTAAGGAGTTAATTTTACGTAGGTTAGTTTTAGATAATGTATAAGTCTGGCACTGGCAGCACAGTGTTGGTATGAATATGCTGTTAATAATCGGTTTCCTGCGCTCATAATTATGTTTAGATGTCTTAATAACTGTGTCAGTTGGTATATCTTGTTTCTATGTCCCGATCTATTCTCACGTCCTCCGAGAATATATTTCCTAGATAAACTAATTCACTTGCTTTAGACAATAATAAGAACTTCACAGGGGAGCATGCACACCAGGAGTCTACCAATCATCAGGAAAAGATCCCTCGTTAACAAATCTTTCAGCCAATTACCTACTACACTTCAGAAAGTGGGCCGACCTGGGTCATGAGGCCCAGGCCTCGATCTTCTCCTGCTGCTCTTTACCGGATATTCTCGGATAGGGACAAGACGGAAATGGTGACTATGCAACGGGTAACGGTAGAACTGGCCCTCACATTCGCCCTCATCCTGGCTTAGTCTACAATGTCCTCTAATTCTTTTAGGACTTGATTATGGCACCAAGTGTCCCTTCCCTGGCCTAGGGATTTTTTTCACACGGACAATACGTGCTCGAGCGTCTGCTTAGCTCTGCACAGTGGGCATGTCGGGTCGGTAGCTGTAAGCCACTTTACCATGTTGACGCCAGATGGTAACACATCGTATGCAGATCTTACCCGTGTGGGTTCCAGCTCCCCTTTTCAGTGCAAGAAAAAAAAAAGACAAACTTTCCCCTGGCAATCATGTCACAAAATTGTACTTATTATGGGTATTTTGTTCGAAGTTAATGCATGTGTTTGAGAGGTGAGAAACCGTCAGTCCGCATACAACTAAGCCAGATCTGTAAGCTGGAAATACCATCAAAAACTCAAGTTCTGGAACAAAAGCAAAGTCTAGAAGTCGACGAACAGCTAGAAACCTCCGACGGGTTTATAGCCATTAAATGCAAAGAATGAAATTAAGAAGCACTGAGTTCACTTGTTATTCATGTATGTGTGTGTGTGTGTGTGTGTGTGTGTGTGTGTGCGTGCGTGCGTGCATGTGTGTATATGTGTGTGGATGTGTGTGTGTGTGGTGTGTGTGAGTGAGTGTGTGTGTTTGTGTGTCGAAGGTTAACAATGTGTGTGTGTGTGGTGTCGAAGGTTAACTTCAGGGTTACGTATGCAGTCATAGGAAAAGTAAATGTTTCCATTCGCATTTAATGCATTTAAGGTTGATCTGATTATGTTCTAATGTTTCCCACGCTCTGCAGTGCTTAAGCCAGTCTTTTTTTTTTTTTTACATTCATTGCTTGATTCAGTCAAAGTAAATTAAATTAACCTACCCCATAGTAGACTTTGATCTTTCTCATGTCCATTCTGACAGCTCCAATTGTGATTCGACAATGTGTGTTAGGTTTCTTGGAAGATTGGTAACGAAATATAATAGTATATCTGATTATAAGCATGTTAATGGGCACACATGAGAACTTCACACACACGTACATAAAAACGCACGCACGCACACACACACACACACACACACACACACAAACGTATATACACATATGTACCCAATCACACATATTCACACACGTACGAAGTCAAATTCCTACATATACACACACTCACGCAGTCACATTTCTATTCATATAATCCCTCATACAGGAGTACAAAAAGTAACTGGAAGTAAAGGCGACATGTGTGTCACAGACCACATCCCCTATTCAAGCACCCACTGGCGTATTCAAATGTCACGCATGCTCTATAAGTTCAGCACGTCTAAAGTTAACGGAAATACCATTTCTGCTACAGCCATGGCCAGTCACTGACGCCATCCGACACACAGTCTAATGCTGGTTTTGTAGGTTCTGTCTTTTAAGAGGACCCTGGTGTGGTTCCTCGAAAGAATGTTAAAAATCCCTTGGAGTAACTAACAAGGATTGCTTAAAAGAAGCTAATGAAAAAAAAAAAAAATACGATCAATACATACAGCTATAAGGAAAGGATAAACCCTGTTCTTTGGTCATGTGAAAAGGGCAGGCTTTGGAGTAGTGAAAAATTTTGTTCCACGTGGGAACAGAATTAACAAAATGAGCTTATGAACAAAGAAACGTTAATTATACTATTATACCTAGGAACGAAAAAAACTAATAAGCGTTCTAAAATATGCATATTGCAAAAGGACACCCAATAGTGACGTTGATTCTACGATTGATCCGGTTAATGGATGGAAGACTTAACTGTCTAGCAACGGATCTCCAATTATAATTCGGAGCTGTGTTATGAAGAATTAAGTCAAGAGCAACAGCTTAGATGGGTTGGCTGTTAAACGAAACTGCCACAGAGATACACACTGACAAAATATAATTAACACATAGCTAGTGGATGACCAAGCCAGAGATGGTACTACGACATCAAGAACAACTAAGAAGAAATGAACACCACCTTATGAGCAACGATCCTCTGAAACCCATATTAATAGCCTTTTTATAAGAGCATGAAAGAAGCATCAGCAGGGGTGGGATATTTTAACAAAGCATTTCTGTAGAACAAAATATGCCCTATGGATTAGACAGACAAATGCGCGATATGCAAGCAACCCATTGCTAAGGTAGACGGTAAAGGCCGTTAGCAGAAATTTAAAAAAAAATTGTGGTTGCTCACTGAATCATAACACTTGGAACTATCTGGAATTATTTCGCTAGGGAGCGTATGCTTCGATAACAGTCCCACCTACACTGCTGTGTTTATTATGGCGCTGGTTGTTTTGTTTAGCAACAATAAGGGTTTGACCTGGCCATGGAAGATCTGTCGTGAAACTCACGTTCCTTCCCAAATATTTGTGCTCCTTCTGTCTTTGTTGTCTTCGACACACATTTGTTACGCTAAGCTCTCTGTATTCTTTGAAAAATGCCCAATAATCAAAATCCTTTAAATGAAAGATTCACCGCTTTTTGGAACTTCTTTGGTTCGAGTTTGTATCAACCCGAGCATTTTCTCAACGGTTAGAAAGAGGACCTGTGTATTATAGGACAACACTTGTCACTGACAATGTTATGATTATGTCAACGCTCCATGTTCGGGTTTCGGGCTTCCATTATCAGGAAACAACAGAACGAACATCCTAAACTTACCCTACGCTGACAATTGACTTTAGATATTAAAATCGTATACCAGACCCAACACTACAACCTGTATAAGCCAACAACATCACAAACTTCTAGGGCTACAACATTTTTCCCTTTTTATGATTCTGATATCTAAGTCTAAGCTAAGTAAGGGAGTATAATTAAATTTTAAAACATAAACAATATCAAAGATTCATTCATCATGTGGCTGAAAGTGATACTTCCTGCCACAACAAAGACAAAAAGTCAGCCATGACTAGTGAAATCTTTTATCAAAATGAAATCCTAGCTTCTCTTGCAATGTTTCTTTGACTTCCTGCCCCAACAAAGACATAAAGTCAGCCATGACAAGTGAAATGTTTTATCAGAATGAAATCCTAGCTTCTCCTGCGATGTTTCCTTGACTTCCAGCCCCAACAAAGACAAAAAGTCAGCCATGACTAGTGAAATGATTCATCAGAATGAATTCCTAGCTTCTCCTGCAATGTTTTCTTGACTTCCAGCCCCAACAAAGACAAAAAGTCAGCCATGACTAGTGAAATGATTCATCAGAATGAAATCCTAGCTTCTCCTGCAATGTTTTCTTGACTTCCTGTTCAAGAGAGCAGAGGACACTTTCGACAGTACAGCAGGGGAGACTGTCACACCCGACAGGTACTTCTTCAACTCCCTGTCATTACATAGAATGGCTTTCTTCAGGACGATGAATGCGAATGATTCTGCAAGCCCAGCTCTCCTTGGCACGAGATTTGTTCTTGCGTTTAGATTTGCAGTGTCTCGCCGTGGTGGGCTATCTACACTTCTGACCGGTCAATGTATCACAAGAAGAAAAACTCGGACGATTTGTTGAAAAATTTTGTTGTTGAGCTAGAAACTAGAGCGTCCCGCCGTGCGCCACAAAATCAGACGACGAGTGCAACCGTCGGTTACAGCCGGTGTACGCTAAAAAGAAGAAGATATTCAAAGCACACAGTTACGCACAAAGTTGCACGAACGGGTTTCTACTAATATATACAACAAACATTTTACTACAACGGATTAGAAAGAGCGCACATCGCATAAATTCCTTAACGCTTCAGAGAAAGAGAAGAAGATAAATACTTGGAAACAAACATTGCTTTATAAAGGTGCTTGGTTTTTAAAGTTACTTACAAATCGGTATGGTTCAGAATAAAAACGCAATTTACCAACCGTCAGAAACAGATTTGTGACGCAATTATCTGTTGTCCTCAATTTGTGGTCGATTCACAGAATACTCGAATACATATTGGTTATATCGATACATCATCATCGTCATCATCAGGTGCCTTGCCGACAGGCGTGGGTGATCATGCCGCTCCATAAATATCGATACAATTGTAGCTATTTTAGGGTTCATGTTGACCGACCACACCAAGATGGTGACCAATGTCTTCTTGACCTTCAGTATGTGTAACAAAATACCAAAACATCATTGCCTTTCGTTGAAAATGTGCTGTATGTACAAATATGGGTGTGTCGGTATTGCTTGTGGTGCTGTAGGAGGACAGAGTGGGTAAGTGTACAGATGTACACACATGTCAGAGTGAACAGTTCGCTCACGCCTAGTTTGATAGAGTAATCGACACTGGTGTAGAGGTGGCAAAGATGACGCATGTCTGGCTGTCACTAAAAACATAGATTACGATACTTGGACAAGATGTCTAATGTTATCTGTTCCAGCAAGTGGAAGCAATTAACAGACAACACGACTCTTGACATTCATTGGGATCTGTCGAACTAGATAGACACTGCGACACTGAAAAACGTGGAGGGGGGAGAGATGGTGTTTCCGCTGGTCATCTCTGCTAAGTTTACATCAACAGAAGACTTATTATCGTTCTTGTGGATAATGCAGGACATGATACTACGCACAGAGAAGTGGTGTTACTGTCACATTCACAGAAGATAAAGCAGTGGATGACAACAGAGATCAAGTTTTTCTCACTGGCCTGAGTTGCAGCCAGACTTAGAAGCAAACTCACAGTGAATGAATTCCTCCCCAAACGGAGTGTGACATTATCAAAGCAGTGAAGTCTCCTAATTTCCTATTTCAAATTAGCTCCAGACGTTAGTTAGTTAGTTAGTTGGGTTATCCTCATTGCACTCCGGACATGTCCATAGGTGCTCAGATCCTCCCCTCAGTATGAACCCCAACGTCCGATGGCTAATAGTACCAGTTCTATGTTGATTAACAAGTCTTCTGGCGTGTCTGGTGTGCGTCTCGTTTTTTTGCTGTGCCGATCTTAATTCCCAAGTCTGCCATTCTGGCGAGTGATGTGGATTCACTGCCACCAAAGTCCTCTATCCTTCCCATTTCTCTGAGGGCATTGATAATATCAGCATGATCCATAGGCTGACCGTCGGTAGTGATAGCGAATCCAGCCAACCTGTCAGCTCTTTCATTTCCATCGACGCCTGTGTGTCCCGGAACAAAAATAAAGGCGACTCCACGCATAGTGGACTTCTGTAATGATTTAAGCCATTGTCTTCGCACTGAACCTGCCTGAACCCTCCGGATCATACTCATTCAATCACTGAGTATACATACACGGGTGTATTTTTGTGTTTCAAGCCAGGCAAACGCTTGCGTCACTGCCATCACCTCCATCGTCATGCTGCTGGTTGTCATGGAGAAGGCACCGTTGGCTTCTTTGACTGTTCTGCCCGCTGAGCGTGCTGTAAATGCCCATGCGCTTCTTCTTTGGCGTATAACGGATCCGTCTGTATAGATTATTGCATCTGCTTCGCCTGAATTTTCACCGATGAGAGCGTTGACCTCTGCATTAACAGCAACAGGATTCTCTTCTCTACATCGCCTGTTAAGTGTGACAATACAGGAAAATGTACAAATAAACGCCTGAGACACAGGTATGCATTCTGCACCAGGTATGATGTCGGTTAGGCTGCATATTTGCCTAATAACATTTTCTGCCCGACCTAGCCACGAATTCCCCCTCTTCAGTCTGTCGCCCTTTTCACTAAAAAGCGAATGATGCAGTGGGTGTTTCTTATCAGCATATATTTTGAGATATGCCCGAGTCCTCCACATCCTGATCCTTTGGTTCATTGTTGGAAAGTCAAGTAGATACCTCATTGCTCCACAGGATGTGTCTCTTGTACATCCCAAAATAATGCGCATGGCTTCATTTTGCTCCTTTTCGAGTCGTTCAATCTGGGTAGCACTGACAGTGAGGATGGCCAGAGCGTATTCAATGGGGGAAAGGACCAGACCGTAGAATAGAAGTATTAGTAGTCTTTGCTCAATATTTGAAAGCAGCCATAATCCTCATTGCAGATAGACCTTTGCGTGCTTTTGTTATCACATGGTCAACGTGTTCCCTGAATGACAAGCTGCGATCGAACCTCACCCCGAGAAACGTCATAACGTTGGTTCTGATCAATACATTATCACGCATTTTCACTTCTGGTAAGTCCGACTTGACAATGTGATTGTTCAAAGAGAACCATGACACTGATGCCTTTGAAGGATTGACATAGGCATTGGAACCATCACACCAGGCGGCAATTCGATCGAGTTCTTTGTGCATAGTGCTGGCGATCTCCTGTCTATCACGCCCTCGTCGATAAATCAAAATGTCATCAGCAAATTAGCTCCAGATGTGCCAAAGCTAATCAAGTAATGGGTCAAATATCTCCCCTGTTGACACACAAGCAGATACTTCGGAGTACTAAAGTTAATCTTATCAGAACTATTTTTTGGCCAACACTATGCTATCAATGCCAAACGTGGACACTTGCATCCTCCAATGAACGCAAAATTCTCATTTACAAAACAGCGGTCTCTAAGAGACATTTTCTTTTAAGATTCAAATTGCAAGTTTCATAAACCCGACACAGTATTGATATGAGATAGAAGACAGCACTTCGCAACTCAAGGGCAATTATAAAGTCACTCAAATTCTATGTATCTTCAGAAGATAGCTGTATCAATCAACAACTTGGAGATGGTTCTAACACTGAGAAGTTACAATTTAAGGAGACACTCTGCGATGCTTGGCACTATAAACTTGATTTTCATTTGAAGGACACTGTCCTAACTGTTGTGTGACCACTGATGGGTGTCTCTTCCTGCTACATTCCGCGATCTAAGTTCTTCCAAAAACGTGAAAGACAACATGAAAGGCCCAAACTTGAATACACTCAGTTATGTAACAATGTCAGTTTTCAATACTCACCGAGATCTGCAGTTGCGTCTCTACGTTTGCTACCGGCACAGCCTGACAGACTGTATTGGCTACACCAGTGAATGCATGGAATACAGCTTCATTTCTTCAGCTCTCACACAATTTAAAAATCTTCGGATTATCAGACTGCAGAAATAATGGACAAAATACGAAACAAATACACGAAGACTGGTTATGATATTAAAAAAAAAAAAAAAAAACTTTTTCCAAGCCCTTAAGCGTGTTTGGAATATCGACCTAGACCTAAATATTTACAGACCAATCGGCACTTGGGAGGTGATGTGGTCAGCATCACGCCATCCGCCTTTACTTCCCAAGATTGCACTTGGTACCCACTCAAGGCTGGGTCGTCCTAGGAATCAAGTTAACTTTTGAAAGAAAAAAAAATGTCAGGCTCCGTCAGGACGCATACCTTCAACCTTCGATCCGCAGGCAGACGTCTAGCCGCCAACGCCACGGTGACTCCATCGTTATGATATGAAGTGGGGTAAACAACGGTCAGCGTGCAACACACGGAGTTCTTTTAACCGCCCATGCATCTTATTGATTATTACATGATTAATGTTTAATAAAGAATCGACATGATAGCAGTCTGGATTTTCCAATAAGCGCTCTGTCCCAGTCTCCAGCAGCAAGCTCAGAGCTCCAGTTCCTATGCTGCCAGTAACAGTCTCATTGTATATCCTCCGCACCCCCACCCCCTTACTTTTCCCTTGAGTGTTGACTGTCGGCCATATCCGCTTGTCACACCTTGCAGCACCATTCTCCTTAGACCAGTACGATCCATCTGTGCTTCCCACTGTTCTTTTGCCACAAAATAACCCTTACAACATATAGCTCATCCTGCATCAATTTGCCACCAAGGTGTGTCCATCTGCTTGTTCATTTCCCAAAATACCGGTATAACCTGCAGAAAAGTTCCAAGGAACATAAACTACCTGGGACCACTGAAGCGATTGCTTGCCAGTCTTCATTCACGGAGCATACCTGTTGGCGTATCACATGACAACAGCAGGCTACAAGACAAGAGATTGACAAGAAGAAGAAGAAGAAGAAGAAGAAGAAGAAGAAGAAGAAGAAGAAGAAGAAGAAGAAGAAGAAGAAGAAGAAATAGAAGAAGATAATGACGAAGCAGCAGAAAAAGAAGAAGACGAAGAAAAAAAAGACGAAGAAGAAGAAGAAGAGGAATAAGAAGAAGAAGAAGAAGTAGAAGAAGAAAGAAAGAAGAAGAGGAAGAAGAAGCTTCAACTCAAATGAAAAAGAAGAAGAAGATTAATCTCTTACCGAATTCAGAAGAATATCATAATCGAATTTCATCTGCTGCGTTGATATTTTCGATTCTGATTATTTGTGTTTATGAAATCGAATATACTAACGGCTCCAAGTGGACGTTCTAATATGGAGCCTTTTGGTGCAGAATAACAACGAAAGTTGCCTCGCTGGTTACTCGCAGTCTCCTTTAGCTACACAGTTATAAAGAACATTTAATTAATCAATCAGGTACCGTCTCCACAATGAAGGTTGGCTGCAGTGGAACTCCAACAAGCCCTGTCTCTTGCTCTTGATGTACATTCTCTCATACTCCTGTGCGTCCATCTCTTGATGTTTTGAACCTTTCCCTCTAGGATGATCTTTACAATACTGTTATGTTTTTTAATGTGGCCAAAATATTTCACTTGTCTCTTTTTTATTTCACCCAGCAACTCTCTTTTCATTCCCAATTTCCTCAGTAGCTCTGTATTTGATAGCTTTTGTTTCCATCAAATACGACCTAATCTTCTGTATATCCACATCTCCAAAGAATTGATACGATTTTCCAGTTGTTTGTTCATTGTCCATGTCTCTGTGCCATACAGTAAGGTTGAAAATACACACCATTTGACAATTCTAATTTTTAATGTATTGCTTATTGCTCTTGATGTCAGTAACTTTTGCATGTTGTTGAAAATGTTTTTGTCCATCCCTATTATAACATAAAGAACATTACGAAAAGAAAACAGGAACGAAAAGGTTTATGGGTGTGCAGATATTGTTCCTCTTGTTATTCGCTTGTTTCTTCTTCTTCTTCTTCTTCTTCTTCTTCTTCTTCTTCTTCTTCTTCTTCTTCTTCTTCTTCTTCTGCTTCGACATCAGTCATGCTAAACATTGAGTCCCGTCTGGGTCACAAATAGGATTGTGCGTTTAAGGTCGCCACCGGTCCCCCATAGCTTCTCTTGCAATGTGGCTCACCTGGGCCAGATCCACGGTCTGCGCTGGGAGAGGTAAGGGCAGTAGTGCAGTATGTGCTCAGGGGTCTGTCTTTCTGCTCCACAATCACAGGCAGCAGATTCTTTTATGCCTATCCTGTGCAGGTGTGCTCGAAGACCACAGTGTCCAGTCCGAAGTCTAAAAATTGATGTTTGTTCTTTCCTGTTGAGTTTGTTTATGCTGTCACACCCTGGTCTGTAATCTCCATTCTGCCTTCTCCACTCCCGCTTCAAAAGACTGCGTTAGCTCTGTTTTGGTTTCCTTGTAGCTGTGTGGTAGATGAGGCTGTGGAAGATTACTACCAGCTTTTGCCAACTCATCTGCTCTCTCATTTCCTTGAATACCACAGTGGGCTGGTATCCACTGCAAGACCAGTTCTGCTTCCTTGGAGAGTAAGCCAATGTTGGTCCTTTGATCTGCAATTAGTTTTTTTTTTCCTTTTCTTTTGATAGTGCTTGGAGAACAGACAATGAGTCACTGAGTATAAAAATTGTGTGCCCTCTGTGTTTTTGAGTGATGAGATGTTGGATTGCAGAAAGGAGGGCAGTTGCCTCAGCTCTGAATTTAGTGCAGATGTCACCTGCTGGTAGAGAGAGAGAGAGAGAGAGAGAGAGAGAGTTTCTGCTCTACTGCTAGGGGGTTTAATGTACATTCCCCAAATTCCCCTTTCTGACTGCATCTGTAGCAGAGCCGTTGGTAAAAACCTGAGTCCAAGTGGTGTTTGGATACTTCTCATCAAGCATAGCAAGAGCAAGGGTTCTCTGTTGTGTCTCCGTCTGGGCATCTTTTGAAATGATCCCTGGTACCTTTAGAACTACATTTGCCTTCTCTGGCTTGCTTGTAAATGGCTTTGGCCTAACTGTTTCGCACAGTGCTACATCTCTTTCAAGCAGATCTTGGTGCTGTCTGTACAGTTCCCTAGCAAGGTGGTTGGGGCTCTGACGCTCCAGTCTGTTTTTTATTCTCTCTGCTTGTTCTTTTCTTATCAATTAATTATAGATAATGTTTCACATGTTTTGACTGATCAGATTCAAAGATGCTGAGAAAGGTGTAGAAGGTCCCGCTCCGTATCGATAGGCATCATCGTATCGCTTCATTTGTTTTCGGAAAGTTCATTGTCTTTGTATATTTTCTCAATATCTGGGCATGTGTTGGGAAATGAAAAAGCAGACAGATTAGCTGGGGCTTCAAAACTAGGTGCTGACTTGATGCATGACACGCTTGATGTGGTCAAGTAAAAGTTCATTTGGCAGCGATTAAGCAAAGCGGCAACTGAGATGTGGTTCTTTAGAAGAATGTTTATAATACATTGGACTGCCAGAATAACCTATATTGAATGCCTGGAAATGGCTAATTACATTACAGACAACAAAGAAAAGGAGACAAACACAGTTCTTTATTCATGTGATGAGAAAAGAAGCACTGGAAAATATCGTGACGACTGGAAAGATCACTAGTAGGAGAGGCAGAGGCAGACCAAGGAAAACTTGGTAGATGTCTTAGGACAGTGGCATGAGGAATATCATGAGTAGAACTTATCCAGAACACGAAAGATCTGTGGGGACGCATGAACGCCTACGCAATCTGGCAAGGCATTTGATGATGAAACAAAGCAGAAGTAAATAAGTAAAAATTATAGATCCCTTTTTAAGCCTTATTCGCATCGGGCATATGGGAAGAGCACCCATATTTTTACAGACCATCAGCACTAGGTGGGTAATGTGGTCAGCAGTACGCCGGCCGTCTTTACTTCCTCAGGACAGCCATCCTGGTACACATTTTAGGCCGGGTCGACCCGCGACGCCCCATACATACCATGATCCAAATCCAAGCAGCCAGCAGTGGGTTTCGACAAGGTGGAAGTAAGATTATATAATTTCGATGGGTCAGAATGGTCTTTCGAGTGACCAGGAGATTTGACTAGTACTCTGCATTTAGAGGAAAGATAGCCCGGCTCGCTAGCGTAGTTGGCTAAACCGGATTGCGCGGTGACCGGGTGACGAACTCCTTGTGGTCCGGGTTCACGTCCAGGGGTAGGCAGAAAAGCAACATTTCTCCCACATTTACGGTATTGATCATGGGATCAAGGCCGAAGTGTTACGATATCCATAATACCGAGCCTAAGGATTAACAGCACATGGCTTCTGGATATTAAAAAGAAAGGAAAAATACAACGGACATATAATGAACTGCCGCTGTTACAATCGTAACTAGAGCTCTTCTGCAACTGTTGAAAATAAAGATGGAGGGCGCATGTCAACAATATTAGTGCTGGGCTGCCGGTTCTTGACTCGGGTAAACTCTAAAAAAAACCATAGAGAATTGCTGTCAATGCACATCACTTAATTATTGTTAATATTCTCACAGAGGTGCGTTTCGACTCCTACAGGTACCATCAGAATTACAACACTGAACTGGCTGATATATATGTATGTATGTATGAATGTATAATGGCATTTGAGCATCTGCGGTCAAAGTGGCGATAACACTCACAGAAAATTCAAAACTTACACCATGTGCAGTTATGTCCCTTAAATTGTACGTTAACGACATAGAGGCTTCAAATGAATGAATGATTTATCTATCTATCTATCTATCTATCTATCTATCTATCTATCTATCTATCTATCTATCTATCTATCTATCTATCTATCTATCTATCTATCTATCTATCTATCTATCTATCTATCTACCTACCTACCTACCTACCTACCTACCTACCTACCTACCTACCTACCTACCTACCTACCTACCTACCTACCTACCTATCTATCTATCTATCTATCTATCTATCTATCTATCTATCTATCTATCTATCTATCTATCTATCTATCTATCTATCTATCTATCTATCTATCTATCTATCTATCTATCTATCTATCTATCTATCTATCTATCTATCTATCTATCTATCTATCTATCTATCTATCTATCTATCTGTCTGTCTGTCTGTCTGTCTGTCTCTGTCTATCTATCTATCTATCTATCTATCTATCTATCTATCTATCTATCTATCTATCTATCTATCTATCTATCTATCTATCTATCTATCTATCTATCTATCTATCTATCTATCTATCTATCTATCTATCTATCTATCTATCTATCTATCTATCTATCTATCTATCTATCTATCTATCTATCTATCTATCTATCTATCTATCTATCTATCTATCTATCTATCTATCTATCTATCTATCTATCTATCTATCTATCTATCTATCTATCTATCTATCTATCTATCTATCTATCTATCTATCTATCTATCTATCTATCTATCTATCTATCTATCTATCTATCTATCTATCTATCTATCTATCTATCTATCTATCTATCTATCTATCTATCTATCTATCTATCTATCTGTCTGTCTGTCTGTCTGTCTGTCTGTCTGTCTGTCTGTCTGTCTGTCTGTCTGTCTGTCTGTCTGTCTGTCTGTCTGTCTGTCTGTCTGTCTGTCTGTCTGTCTGTCTGTCTGTCTGTCTGTCTGTCTGTCTGTCTGTCTGTCTGTCTGTCTGTCTGTCTGTCTGTCTGTCTGTCTGTCTGTCTGTCTATCTATCTATCTATCTATCTATCTATCTATCTATCTATCTATCTATCTATCTATCTATCTATCTATCTATCTATCTATCTATCTATTTATCTATCTATCTGTCTGTCTCTCTTCTCTCTGTCTCTCTGTATGGCTATTTATCAGTCTGTCTGTCTGCCAATCTGTCTAATTACATTTATTTATGCCTGCCTGCCAGTCTGTTTGTCTGTCTATCTATCTGTCCTTTTGTCCTTTATCAGTCTAACTGTTTACCGACCTATTATCGACTGTTTTCATATGTCTTTTAATTGCTACATTTGTGTCTTTATATCCGTCCCTCCACGCTAATTGATCACGCCTCGCCACCGTGTTGAAATCTAAAACTTGAATGTGATTTGTTTTCTAGGCCCTAAGCTCAGTTTGGCAGTCTGTCTAGCTGCAACAGAATACTGTTGATTTTGGCGCTTGTCTATGGCGTTAATAGTTGTGTTTTTCCACAACCCTCTGTCACGTGTACTTTCAAACGTTCTGTTCCACATGTTCCTCTATACTTGGGACCTATTGCCTAGCATCTTTCGTCTGTAATTTCTCTTGCCCTGTGACTTTCTCGCTGTCACAATGTACTCTAGCCCCCCCCCCCCCCCCCCCCCCCCCCCCCCCCCCCCCCCATTTTTTTTTTAAACGGTACACAATCTGTAAGAACAAGATAAGCAAACACATGTACAGACACACACACATTTTTAAAGAAATAATATTACACACACACTTATACACACATACATTCTAGCATAACTAATGAGAGGAACAAATGCAATTTAAAATAACAAAGCAAGGGAACAAATGTAATCAAAATCATTTAACTCTTCCAGCCTGACAGGTGCTTCTTTACCTCATTCTGTCAAAACAGTTTTTTTTTTTTTTTTTTTAAAGTAAACGTTTTAGTCTGAAAGAGTCAAATTATTAACTCGGAGAAGTTGAATGTTGAATTAAGAATCGAAATCACAGCACTCGGGACATCCCAATAGCGCTCGTTCCCATCTTCAGCAGCAAGCGAAGAGTTTAAATTCCGATGGTACCAGTAACTGTTAAGAAGTTGAAGAGACGAAGTAACCGCTATGGCAAAGTGGGTTAATAAAACATGTGGAAAGTAAACAAGAAGATATGAAAGGTTTGTCATTTGAAAAGAAACTAATAAACATAAAGTTCGTTGTCTGGTTCTGAAGACTTTAACAGAGGAATAGACACACTACAGATAGACATAAAAACACTCATACGTACACACGTACACACTATCTCTCTCAAACACTTTGACTAAAGTGTGTACAATCTAGAATAGCTAGCAGAGCAACACTGGCTTACCAAGAACACAGTCTGACAAATACGCGAACACACACACAGACACACACACATTAAAATGATTAGGCAAGGAACACAGACATTCACATTTATTTAACATAGGAATACAAACACAATCTACAACAACCAGACATAGAAACACACACACTCAAGAAGCAATGACTACAAACACACATTCACACACACATACACACAGATCTCAGGTCCACACACACACAGATCTCAGGTCCACACACACACAGATCTCAGGTCCACACACACACAGATCTCAGGTCCACACACACACAGATCTCAGGTCCACACACACACAGATCTCAGGTCCACACACACACAGATCTCAGGTCCACACACACACACAGATCTCAGGTACACACACACACAGATCTCAGGTCCACACACACACAGATCTCAGGTCCACACACACACAGATCTCAGGTCCACACACACACACAGACATCAACTCACACCGATTCTTTAAAACAAATTACAAAGGAACACTAACATCTTCTAATATAACCGGACAGAGACACGAACGCACAGACACTCACATATTCTAAAATTACCCAGACAAAGTAACACTCTGGGATAAGTTAACAAGAATCGGCCGGTAGTCGTCAGACTGAGGACACACACGAGACCCAATCATTGGCGCCGTGGCAAAGGTCTTGTGTTAATAATTCATTATCCTTCCTGCTAATGCGATTATAGGTCTCTGGGTGACGACTGCTACAAGCCGTGACTACACACACGCAGGCACACATACACATGCGCGCGCGCCCGGTGGCACACCCTAACTTACACACACAAACACATGGGCATACGCACATGACACACATGCAAACACACTAGCACACAGTCTTACACACGCACACACATACAAACATTAACACACATACACACGCACACACAACACCAGAACTGTTTACTGTGAGAGTAGGAGAGATGTTACCAAAACAGAATTGTTATCAAAGGATCCGGCCCTTATGGCTCAGCGGTTAGGTTCACGTAAATCTCCTCAAACAAAGTAGGTCACTTATAATTCACAAGTTTGTTGGGCTGGTCGACTTTTCTGAAGGTTACACGTGTGTCCCGCTCTACTGTTTGGTTTCTGTGTTGTCTTGCATTTATGTTGTTATTCCGAGAAAGAGAATGTATGTAACATAAGTTGCAGCATTCTCTATGGGTGTGTGTTAGGGCCACTTTAGCCGTGTTTCCGAAGTGTTAAAAGCGTTGGCGTGCTGAAATATACAACATGCGATGTGAGCGGCATTGCGAAACACTCCTAAACCTTGTGCCAAGGTGACAGGTTCAGGAAATACCAATCAGAAGTGAGCTAGTGTGTAAATGAGGGGGGTGTGGGAAGAATAACGTTGCGTGTACCGGTTCAGCTATCTTAAGCCCATCATAATCCCCCCCCCCTCCCCCAATTTTTTAAAGAGGATAAGACCGACAATCCTCACCCCCTTCCATCTTCCCCTTTTCCGTTCAGCACCCAAAAATATGCAAAACGCCTAAATGCGGCCCCCCCCCCCCCCGCTCATTTTTTAACCACATGTGTTTGTGTGCGTGCTGAATTATGTCAAGAAATATTATTAAACCTTTTCTATTTTATTCGACATTCAGTACACATTACTGCGCATGTAAACAAGGCTTAAGCTCATTGAGCCACCCTTTATATATGTATAAAGACGAGCTGACCCCTTCCTCAGTTATAGTATTTGAAAGAATAGATGACAAGCATAATCAACGAAATACATAGTGTATTACAGACATAATAAACGAAAGACACAATGAATGAAAGGCATAATGAATTGAGATAGAATGAAAAAATGCATTATGAATTAGCGACATAAATCATGAAAGACATAATCAATTAAGTAAAGACAGAATGAATGAAAGGCAAAATGAATTAGAGACAAAATGAAAAAAAGGCATAATGAATTAGTGACATAATTCGTGAAAGGCATAATGAATTAGAGACAGAATGAATGAAAGGCATAATGAATTAGAGAAAGAGAGAATGAATGAAAGGCATAATGAATTAGAGAAAGAGAGAATGAATGAAAGTCATAATGAATTAGAGACATAATGCATTTTGACAGACAGACAGAATGAGTTCCTCTCACATTTAGTAGTGTACAGTTCTCTTTTATTGTTGATGCTCATACCGTTGCTGAAATCCAGGCAAAGCGATCTGCTACAAAATGGTCCATTAAGACTGAAACTAGGTAGTCTTCTGTATTGTTCTGTTGTTAAACGAAAGACGGAATAAATGAAGGGCATAATGAACAAATGACAGAATAAATTAAAGACATAATGAATAAGAGACAGAATGAATGAAAGACAGAATGAATGAGTGATAGATGACTGAACGACAGACTAAATGAAATGCAGAATGAATTAAAGGCATAATGAAGGAAAGACAGAATGCTTGCCAAACACAATGAATGAGAGACAGAATAAATGAAAGATAGTATAAATGAGAAACAACTAAACGAAACACAGAATGAATGATAGAGAATGAACGAAAGACATTAGGAATGAGGGACAAATGAATAAAATACAGAATGAATAAAAGACAATGAATGAAAGACAGAATAAATGAAAGACATAACTAATGAAAGTCAGGAAGACAAGCTGCTTGGCAGTTTTAAAAAAATTACAATTGTAAAGGATTAACTGTCCAGCTCAAGGCACATTGGGCATATGATAAAACTTAAAGCACGCAATCCGGTTTAAGCCAATGTCAAGTCTCGTATATGCAGCTAGACTCAACGTTTGTAGATCAATCAGCGCACGACAAGTGATATTATCAGCATCATTTCGGCTGCCTTTACATTCCAGGACATTTCATTGTACCCATTCAGGAAGGCATGATCAATTTCGGAAACATTTTGAAATCGATATGGATTCGAAACTTAGTAATTCCGGGCTGCACTAGGCTACTACGGCATCCTTGGCCATATGATACTAGTCCTATATCTGTTTAGAATAATGAGAACTTGGGCAGCCATTTTAGGGAAGAGTATTGACTGTGCTTGCATTGAATTCGTATGAGGGGACATGTTTGTAACTGACTGTGGTTGCCCCAGGTAAAAGCTGCATATATTGAGAACATAGAATTATAGTGTTTGGGGAAGAGGGAAAAAAAACAG
>CAJHNH020003818.1:45000-56037 GCA_905116865.2 Candidula unifasciata
TAGATAGATAGATAGATAGATAGATAGATAGATAGATAGATAGATAGATAGATAGATAGATAGATAGATAGATAGATAGATTAGATAGATAGATAGATAGATAGAAGATAGATAGATAGATAGATAGATAGATAGATAGATAGATAGATAGATAGATAGATAGATAGACAGATAGACAGATAGATAGATAGATAGATAGATAGATAGATAGATAGATAGATAGATAGATAGATAGATAGATAGATAGATAGATAGATAGATAGATAGATAGATAGATAGATAGATAGATAGATAGATAGATAGATAGTCATGTACACAGACAGACAGACAGACTGTTAGATAGATCGGACAGACAGACAGACAGACAGACAGACAGACAGACAGACAGACAGACAGACAGACAGACAGACAGACAGACAGACAGACAGACAGACAGACAGACAGACAGACAGACAGACAGACAGACAGACAGACAGACAGACAGACAGACAGACAGACAGACAGACAGACAGACAGACCCTTAAAGGTCGCAAGATTGGAGAAGCCGGATCTCGGTGAAGATACTTTTGCCGCTCTAATAAAAACACTTTTATCTCTTAAGAGAGAAACACTTTATCACTCTCAAGAAAACACTTGGCCGTTTAAACAAAAAATTATTATTGGTATTCTACCGAAAATGCTAGAAAACTATATACTCGTAGCAAACATGGCCATTTCACAGAAGATGCCTGCTCACTGAAAAGAACATGGCATATTACAAAACAAAGCACATTTAAACCCCTCGCACAAAAACTATAGAGAACACTAGATTACTCTAGAAAATTATACAGAAGTCACATGGTAACTATAAAAGAAGACACGTGGCTACTATACCAGTAAAAGGTGGCTCATATACAGAAGACACTAGGCGACTATACAGAAAACATAGTGACTATATAGAACACACTTGGTGACTATATAGTAGAAAGTAGGCGACTACACAAAAGAAGCATGGTGGCTATATAGAAGATACTAAACGACTTTATACAAGACTCTTGGCAACCACAAAGAAGACACTTAGCGACTATATAGAAGACACACAGCGGCTTTATAGAAGACACTGGGCGAATAAATAGAAAATACTTGGCGACTATATAGAAGACACTTGGCGACTATACAGAAGACATTTGGTGACTATATATAAGATCCACGGCGACTATATAGAAGACCCATGGCGACAAAATGGAAGACACACGGTGACTATATAGAAGACACTAGGCGACTATATAAAAGACATACGGCGACAATATAAAGACATAGAGAAGACACATATAGTTTATGTAGAAGAAACTTGGCTACTATAAAGAAGGCACTAGGTGACTATATAGAAGATAATCCACAACCGTACGCAAGGCGCTCGGCGACGGCTCTTATCGACGACACTAGACGGCTATACAGAAGACCTAGGTTACTATAGATAATACAAATAGTGACTGTATAGAAGACACGGCTACTAAGTAGAAGACATGTGGCGACTATAGAGAAGACACTTGGCGACTATATAGAAGAAACTTGGCAAGTATATATTTAGAAAACATGTGGCGACTATATGGAAGACCTGCAGAGACTATTGAGAAAGCACTTGGCGACTATAAAAAAGACACTTGGCGACTATGCATAAGGCACTTGGCGACTACATAGAAGACACTTGGCGACTTTACAGATATTGCTCGGCGAAAGTACAAACTAGGTTTCTTCTTGTTGTGTTGCTTCCCTGTATAGACGTTGATCGAAATGGTTAAATTGCTTCTGTACATAATTATTCAGGCCTAGCCCCTAAAATACGTAGGCTTCCCAACACGTGATAGCGGGATCCTTTACCTTCTAACAACAGTAGAAAAATCACTATTGAACACAATTGTCTTTTTATTTCTTTTCAAACAAGCGGCAATTCAACGGTTTCTATCTTCACATCATGGAAAGATATAAAACAAAACTAAATGTAGACCAGCTAGTTTTACAGTATAATAAACGCAACCAGAGAGTAAACGTTGCGGCTACAGTGTCTTCATCAGAACATTTATTAAATCAATAAAGCCCTATGTACAAACTCGAGTGCACAAAATCCCTTAACTGACGTATTCCCGATAGCAGCGAGGTTGTTATCCTGCCTATCTTAGCATATTGCCTACGATAGTAACGGTCTCTGTCTAATAACTTCAAATAATAGAATTGCAAAACAAGGGGAGCTGAAGTAATACTCGTAGTTGTGACTGAATAAGTGAATTGTACAGCTAAAACGAACACAACCTTCTTTATCTTGTTCACTTCCAACCGCTTTGGTTGTCACGGGAGATACAAGTTTCTGCTTCTTGCTTTTCTGGATTCCTCGACTATAGACACAACACGCTGTTGTAGCATTTTTGATGTTATCATTCCATGTTGCTTTTTAGGTTTACCTCTTTTGGTGTATGCCTTGTATGATATAGCATCACAAAATATTATCTCCATTTGTTGCCTTTGTGTGTCATGTGGAAATTACACAATACATTGATAAAAGGCTGTATGTTAGGGACGTCTCATAAACGCAGAAAGAGTTACTTAATCATGATTGGGTGAAATGACAATTGACACGGGTGTACACTCCGAGAACATGGCGATGACGTAGGAAAAACCGTCTTGCGTTACAAAAATGTCTTCCTCAGTTAATCATGTAGTGCTTTGCCGACTAGCGTGGGTTATCAGGCCTCTCCACAATGTGTGACCTACAACTGCGTATTCTAGTTTGTGTGTTGACACCACTCCAAGCCATGCAAAGAATCTTCGTCTGTCTCTCTCTTTCCACATATCTTCTGGTGTACAGACATGAGTGCTGTAACCAACACAGGAAAGGCAACCGTCCTGTGGTGTTCTTTGGACAACAAAATTGTTAGAGCTGATGTTCCACGCCTCAAAATAAATGTCAGGGACATCTAAAGAGACAGCATACTGCGGAACCTGGGAATCACCTTTGACAGAAGCTTATATTTGGTGATCACAAAGAGATGATTGTGACAAGTGCCAAAACAATCTTAATGCACTAAAGATTATTACAGCAATGGACACAGAGCTGAGAATGCTGTTCACACTATACGACCACTTAATCATCTCGGTGATTGATTATGAATTGTCTCGAAAAGTCAGTCAGTGAAACTGGAACGCATACAGAATGAAGCTATGCGGGTGATGCTGGGTTGTACAAGAGACATTCCAGTTGAGTGCCTGCGATACATCCTTGCATTGTCGACTATTGCAGATAGGCTAAAGGTGCCGCAAGCTAAGTCATACCTCAGAGTATCTGCAGACAGGGAGCACCCTCTGTATGAAGCTTTGGCTGCAAGTAAGGGTAAGTGGCTAAAAAGGGGGGGGGGAATCATGGATTCCTCAAGCAGATGACACATTAGGACAAGTATGCATGCTGGAGAACATTGGGCGAGGAGAGGAGTGGGTCAGAGTACCAGAGGAAAAGTCTGAACTGTGTAAGGTGATGACCACATTGGGCGGGGAGTGTAAAGAGTGGCCAGCGGGGGGCACAGAGCTGGAAGTCCAATAGTTTATTTAGGACAATCCTCGTCTTGGTGATCTGTTTATCTATACATATAGTTCAGTGTTGAGAGAGAAGAGAAGTGCCTGGGTGCTCGTAGCAAAGGCGAGGAGAAAATATTCAGTGCAGGGCAGCCTAGCACTTATGATACCTCAACATCTACAATTAGAATGGAGGTGGAGGCGGTTACTACAGCTTTCCGGTGGCTATAGAAAAAGATGCACACACATGTCGTTATTCTAACAGACTCTGAAACCATGCTGAGAAAGGCTTTGAGCAGAATGGCAAGCTTTTTTTTAGACGTCAGGGGAGCTGGGTGGTCTCAAGGCATGGCGTCCGCCTCGAGTGCTGAAATCCCGGGTTCAGGCCCCTGTGAAGGCTGGGATTTTATTTGGGGGGTGGACATTTAGTAATTTCCCCTGGTCTCTGGGTAATGAGATTGGATGCCTGTGTGTAGTGTTCGCATGTAAAAAAAATCCCTTGGCAGTTGTAAATCGAAAAGAGTAGCATAACGGCACTACCCGGGCTAACTTTGGAGTTAAAAATTCTACCCAAAGTATTTCATGATCCTCTCCGGAGCAAAGGAGTTCGTGCACTGCACTGAGCTGCTTTAAACTCAGGCTTGAGTTTGAAGTAGAACGGAGCACTTATGGGTTACGTGGATGATGCTGATCCGTTGAGTTAACCAAAACTTGGAAGGTCACTGGTAGTGAGCATACTTTAGATCTTTTCTCCAGACTATGCCGGTGTGCTCGGGGGGGGGGGGGGGGTGGTGGGGTGGGGGGGGGGGGGGGGGGGGGAGATTAACAGACAGACAGACATACTTACTGGATTTGCACCACTGGATGGTAAAATGATACACGTCAAGGCAGATGTGGTCAAGGACCTTTGGGAACAAGTAACGAAGTCACAGGAAAAACTAGAAGATTATGGCCTGGAGAGAATGATGCACCTGGGTGTGACCAGATGGTCTGGCCGGCACACCGCACTTAGAAGAAAGGCAAGACGGGCATATCACCAGGCAACGACTGGTACCATAAGTATTGAAACTCTGCGCTGGCTGCTGAAGATAGGAGACGGGTGCATATGGGAATGCCCCGAGTGCTGTGATATCAATTCTTGACGCAGCTCAACGCAGCTCTTTCCACATATTATTCCAGTGGTCACAAAATGCTCCAGTTTCCTTTTGCTCATAACATGTCCTACCGCCCCTTTTTTCTTCGTCTAGCCTCGCCCCCCCCCCCCCCCCCCACAAAAAAACATGTGATTATCTTGTTCTGATGTTTGTGATAAGTTGTCTTCAATCTCTCGCCCCTGTCAGAACATCCTTGTCAATAATTAGAGCGTGCGATTTCAAGATCATTGTTGCGGTCTCTTGTATTTAACGTGTTTCCTCCCAGACGCTCAGCTCTTAACCTGTCTGCAATCATGTTCTTCGTTATCCCTATTCCCTTCTTCATTAATAGCTAAAGAGGCACTCAACATATGCTTTCTTTGATGGGGAGATGGAGAAATTAATTGTTTTTCTTTTCAAGGATGCGTGTTACCTTCCCAAACATCGATCAGATGAAAGAGAGGCGCATCTGCCACACGCCAGTGTTCATAGCTGACTAAAATAAAAAGGTTGAAGGATGATTCACGGAGACGAGTCAATACACATACATATTTAACCGCTCCATCCCCACATCGTTTTTTTTTTTTTTTTTAGAGGAGGTTCATTTTCACGTGGTAATGTGAAGTTTTGTAATAAAATAGCGTGTTCACAAATTTCTAAACAGCTTTCGAAATGTCTTAGTAGGCATCCGGATTGCCTGTGCAGCTTAGAGAGTGGTTGTATCGTTTCATATTTGAGGCGTCGAAGTACCAAGATCTGGTTTCCAGGGAGAAAGATTTACCAAAAGAGTTTGTCCTCACACCATGCTCTGGAACACTATGGCTAGCCTCCATACTGACTAGTCGAAGACCATGGTTCCAGTCCGCATTGAAAGAAAGTTTTTTTTTTTTTTTTTAAGACTAAGAGCTCCAAAATCGCCTCAGCATTAAACAGATAAAGATGATGTCGTGGGAAATGAAGTCGACCTTCATGATACTCGCCATATCACAGATCGAGTTCGGATAGATTTATACAAGCATAGATTTAGCACAGTATCCTCAGTGTGCTAATAGAGTGGAAAGGGCCCTGACGTTTTTACATTGCTTAAACTCATTTGGTACGGACGAAATCATGGTGCGTTTTTTTAGGTTTTACCTATACACTTTTCCTAATCCTGTATCCACTGTTCCGATTGTTACATTCAACCACTGTGTCTCAACTGTTGCTTTTAATCTCGTGACCATTATTTTAAATCCCTCAGACCCAAACATTTAGGAGTTAAATACTTCTTAGATTACAACATGCCAAGGGAGCATCGACTGAAGACTGAAAGAGTTAACCTATATCTCAAATTCATTGCCTGGGTGTCATCAGTCCTGGGGTGGGGGGGGGGGGAAGAGAACCAAAGAAAAATCCCACATGTCCACTCAGAGCTAAATGACCCACATGGACACACACAAGTGGTGGCTCAAGAAGTCTATAATTTGTATTTACAGTGATGCCCCGACTCACTGGATCCTCAAGTTAAGCCCGTGTCTCAAAGTATTTACCCCCGTTGGGGATGAAGATAATTCCGGCTATTTCCACTACAGCTGGCCGACAGACTGCTTCTCTTCCCCAGCCTACTGTCTCTTCTTGATCGATTATTTGAAACTAATGAGTGAAAGCTCTTCTAGTGCCGTGGACAAAAACACGCAATTGTTTGGCAAACTCAACTGTTCTGTAAATTCACGTAATTGTTCCTCAAAGCCCGAATGTCTTGATGGCCACTTGGCATCAGTGTTCCCTGACTGGATCCGGGATGACAGGGGAATGAGGGATTGTGTTGACACGAGAGTTAGAGAGAGAGAGAAAGGAGAAGGGCTATTTAATGCCGGCATCGAGTCTCGTGATATGGCTTTAGGGGAAGTAAGAATTATAAAGAAACATATTAAATAGTGATACCAGGAACGCTTTTGGTAAGACAACCAAGACAAGAGAACTTTAAAACAGACCGTTCCCCGTGTGGGTGCTGAGTCCCATTTTTCGGTTTTAGCATAGATAAAATGCCCCACAAACAACTCCTCTTTAAACAACCAGCATATCAGAAAAGTTGACCAATTATGGATTTTTGCATGCAAGTCAGAGTGCATCTTCTGAAAGGCAAGGAACCAACAGTTTGATTACAAATAAGCCAGATATAATAAAGTGATGTGCACGCTGAACCCAAGTGATGGAATATGATTAAGTACTAAAGTCCAGAAGTGGACGAACAACCAGACCTATCAGCCGGAGTTTACAGCCGGTGAACGTGAAGAAGAATTTGATCCTGCTAATTCAAAGATAGAGCCAGGTCTTCTGACCCTTTCGCAACGTTGCCAACCAACTACATAAATCGTCCATGAAAATAGGGATGACAGAAGTCGACTGGTTGGCCAAAAGAGAATCGGCTGGCAGAGAGAGAGAGAGAGAGAGAGAGAGAGAGAGAGAGAGAGAGAGAGAGAGAGAGAGAGAGAGAGAGAGAGAGAGAAGAGGACTGGAGGGGAGTGAGACGAGAGACCCGAGAGAGAGAGAGAGAGAGAGAGAGAGAGAGAGAGAATCTGTTAGCAAAGGCAGAAGCGACTGGTCGAGGGAATAGCAGCTGGCCAACTCGTTAAGAACGATGGACTCTGATACATGAGACCTAGGTTTGAATCCCGTGATATCTCCTGGATTCTTTCTTCTGTAGGGGGCAATAATGAAACCCTAACGTGCCGACTGCACTAGCACTGTGGCGCTATATCTCATGATCAAAGATCTCCCCCCCCCCCCCCCCCCCCCAACCCCCTTCCCTCGCCCTCCATCGCCTAAACCTCAGTAGTGTTAAATACAGGCACACTGACAAATTTCGTGTGTGGCAGATGTCCAGATCCTATCGCTATCCCCCCCCCCCCCCCCCCCCCCCCCCCCAAAAAAAAAAAATTACCTTAATGAAACAAAAACACAAAGGAAAAAAATCAAGCGTTTATGCCGGTACGAGCACCACGGCAACAACAAGAATCCCAAGCACCAGCGTAAAACAAGTACCAGGTAAAATCCTGGGAAATAAATGCGACCGACCTGATGTTACTCATAATTGACGATTTTTCCTTGAAAATATAAGTCAGATATCACAAACGAGACGAGCTAGTGCCGTTAAATGGATCATTGGCTTTACCTTCATGTCTTGAGATCAAGCGGGTACAGACTGTTAGTGCCCCGACTTGCATAATCGAATCATGCATGAGAATGGTGATATTGTTATCCTTACGCTGTTTGTCTTCAACTGAATACGGTATCTGAATGTGCGGATCAGTGTCTCAACAACTGAATAACGCATCTAAATGTATAGATCATTGTCTCAACAACTGAATAACGAATCTAAATGTACCGACCATTGTCTCAACAACAGAATAACGCATCTGAATGTACAGACCATTGTCTCAACAACTGAATAACGCTTCTAAATGTACACACACCTGTCTTGAAAATATGTATTGGAAAACAACAACCTATTGATTTGAATATTCCTAACTTTGATAAGACTATAAATCCTCATCATCATGTAGCAGGTCTTTACAGAACGTGGCTCTCATCACAGTCTGCATGTAAGAAACTCGGTCTCTTGCCAGTTCTCCCCCCTCATGAACTTTCACACTCAAAGAGTCACTTATATCCTGTGCCCATCTTCGTGTCGGTCGGCCCTGCCCCTCCTTCCTGGTACCATGCCTTCTGCTATAATTTTTTCCAATTCGTCGTGGCGCTTGATATGACCAAAATATTTCAGCTTTCGAGAAAGGATGCTGTTTATTAGCCAATCTTCCTTGATGTTCAGATCTTTTAAGATGTCAATATTTCTCATCTTCTTTGTCCAAGATATTCTGAGAATCGTTCTATAGCATTTCAGCTCAAAAGCCCCTATTCTCTTTCTTAAGGACTGAGAGATAGTCCACGACTCACATCCGTATGTAGCCACAGGGAAGATGCATGCTCTCAAAATTCTAATTTTTATCTCCTTGCTGGTGCTTAACCATAGACTTTTAAGGTTGTTATCTTTGCATTGCTAGGGCCATCCTCCTTTTAATTTCTTTCGAACAGTCTCCATTGTAAGACTATAAATAGCGTAAACAAATCATCAATGGGGGAATTTTTGAAGGCTTTGGTTTGACAAAGTAATAAAAAATATATTAATTTTTAAGCAATGCATCATGGTTCAGAGTGAACAGTGCGTTTGTGTTTGAAACTGAAATAAATCAGTAAAACATTTTATCTCCTCTGTTATTTGGTGTAATTATTGACTACATAGTGCAAAATACATGTTTTTTTTTTTGGAAACACAGGCATTGAAAGGGCCGAGAACACAAATGCAGAAAATCTAAATTTAGCTTGTGATAGTGTCCTGCAAAAAGTAATCAACAATGACATGAAAAGAAGAACAGGTCATTTTTCAAAAATAATATCAAAAATTTAACTACAAATAAGTTGTCACAAAAAAAAATTATATTGAAAACATAAATAACAGACCAATCAGACATTAAACTAGAAAAAAAAAAAAAAAACCATCAACTTCTTTTGTTCGCTGGAAACAGATTATCCGTATCTGCAAGTCTGTCTCTAATATGAACTTCACTGTCTGTTGTAATTCAATCAGCGACCCGTAAAGTTTGGCTTTCACTGGTGTCTCTCGCGGCCAAAAGTTTTGACTTGATATGTTGTACCTGGGACAGTGCTGTTTTAGGTTTAGGATTAGACGAAGGATCAACATCATAGCACAAGGCTAATAACCCATAAATGCTCCGTTCTACTTCTGACTCAAGCCTGAGTCCAAAGAATCTCGGCATAGTGCACGAACTCTGAAGATCCCGAAAATTCATTGGGTAGACTCCAAATTTTCCCTGGGAAGATTTGTTAGGCTACTCTCTTTTTTTTTTTCGATTTCAAACTGCCAAGTAGTTTTTTTACGCGCGCAACAATACATGCGGGCGTCCGATCTTACTACCAAGAGACCAGGGAAGATTACTAGGAGTCCACTGAAAAAATCCGAGGCTTCGCAAGAACTTGAATCCTGGACCTCCAGCACTAGAAGCGGACGCCATGTTTCGAGACCCAGCAGGCCCCTGGACACTCTTGTAGGACGTGATTTGTTGTCTCAGGTGCTAATCCACATGTACACATGGGTGAATCGCCTGTCTTAATTTGTGTGTTTAAAAAAAAAAAATTTGAAGCAACTGATTTTTTAGGGTGTGCTTTTGAAAGTCAGTGAGACACAACGAAAGGAATCATAACAAGTACGGCAAGGCATCAACAGCTTTTAAAAGCCTGAACACAACACGGAACTCTAAATTTTAGAGTTACGTACCAAGTTACGTATTTTCAGTGTTAATGTTATTTTATTTTTTAAACCTAAACCACTGACAGCGGTAGAACCACTACAGACATGGTACACAAGTTAAATGCGTGTGACAACAAATGCCTGCGGACGATTTTGAACATAAAATGGGATGCATTCAAGAGAGGTAAAAAAATAAGAGAAATGTATAGGAAACCACTGGTAACATTTATAAAATAAATAAGATGGCGATGTACTGGACCGTTCTGTGAGGAAATCAGCACAGAATCTCCAGATATGCATTAGAATGGGAAATGAAAGACTGAGAATGTGGGGGAAGTAAGTAAACATAAAAACTAACTTTGATGAAATGGGCCAACAGTTCTCAGCTGAATACCATTCATGATATAGAGCAGGGCTATTCAACTATCGGCCCGCGGGCCAATTCTGGCCCGAAGAGGCCTAGCATGTGGTTCGTGGATCACCTGTCGATTATATTGAATTGTTGATCTTCCTTTGCTGGGGCTCAGGCCTCTATCCCGCGACGATCCCTATTCTCTATCATTTTGGCCCCTGTGTAAACTAAGTTGAATGGCCCTGATATCGAGTATGAAGGACAGACCGGAATAAAGGAATAGGTTGCGAGTGCTGTGACATATAATAGCCCAATAAGACAATAATGAATAACAGTTCCTTCACTCAAGAATTAAATAAGCTACACAAACCTCCAACTAAATCTCTCCGTAATAAAATAAAATACCCACCAAAATAAAAATGGTCTCAGTAAACTTGAAAAGAACAAACAACCAACCGAATTAACTATTGAATAACACACGCAGGCACACACACACACACACACACACACACACACACACAAACACAGAAAAAAAGAGAGAAAGAGAGAGAGAGAGAGAGAGAATTACAAACGACACAGCTGCAAAGCTAATAATTAATACAACCCTAGACGCCACATTACAAGGCTATGTGGTTTTAAGCTTATTCTTGTTTGCATTGCGTCACTCTCCATGCGTGTCGTATGCTGATGCAGGCCTGATA
>CAJHNH020003819.1:0-17500 GCA_905116865.2 Candidula unifasciata
TTTCCACGAGAAATGGCAATGGCAAACCACTGAACGTACATTTACCTAGAGAAACCACAACAGCCAAAAAATACCGGAGTTGGTTCTGCAACGTCCTCTAAAAGATATGCACCTAAATAACTAACTTTACCCAAGTCTTGTCCTCAGACTGGCATCAGTGACTCCTACGTATCCATCACTCTTCTTCTTCACATCTTTAGGGTGTTAACCCTACGGGCAACAATCCTAGAGCGTAACTTGCGTATGTATGAATGTGAGCTGTACCCCACCAGAACATCACACAAGCTTTAAACACCCGGTGACACAAAGTGCCACCATGCAGATGAGGATCACCCGTAGAGAGGCCACATTTCAGGCCCGGCTACATTTACTACCCCCGCCAAAAGCCAGGGTGGGGTTTCAAAATAACTAAAAACTGCATCCCAAAAAGGAAGGACGAGATAAGAGCGTAACAGTGGTCACCACTGTCTATACTTATTCCTATTAGAATTTTTGCTTTTATTGATTATTATGTTATGGTACACAGTCGACGTCTTTGCACATTGGACATTGCCATACGTACTCAGTCTTTCGACGCAGTAGCTACTCCAAGCTATTCCCATGAACAATTAGTTGTAGTATCCCATGTCTTGACAAGGCAGCCGGCAGAGACGTGCTTCTTAACTTCCAGGTCCCGTAATCGTGAAGTAATAGTGTCAGAGATGCAACAGTATTCCCCCAACCTAGTCCGTACAGCGTTGATGATATCATCTCTGTCCAAGCTTCATCACATTTCATTGGTGCATTACTTGTCAGCAGGTCAGCCCTTTCATTGCCTTTTACTGCGACTTCTGAATGCTTTCTACCCATTCAGAGCTTAAAAGTGCTTTACTGCTTGCCATTTCGGGCGTCGAAAGACTTTTCCCAGCATACCAGAGTGTGTAGATCTAGTTCTTTTATTTCTATGAAATATTACCTGCTTTTCTCCACAAATAGAATAACTCATGTTCAATTGTTTCAGACATTTGGATTCTACTTTTCGAGCACTAAAGGTAATTACCAGAGACTTCAGTTCATCATGGGTCTGACTGCACACTTCACATTAGTGTTCGCAAATATTGGCAGGGCGCCTATAGAGACCTTATTTGTACTCAATAAACCAATATGCTGGAGCGCTGCGGCTATCGGCGTGTTTGGTGCAGTCAGGATGGTAAGCTGTTATCTTAGATAAAATATAGGTGCTACGTCAAACACACTTCGTAGACGAAGTTGACAAAAATCGCTAAATAGGCACTGAAATTAGAGAAATATAGGTTGAGCAAGCGAACTTGACCAAGGGGAAATTCAATAACGAAAGTTCACAGGAGAGTGAGCAAAGGACGAACAATCCAATTTGATTTTCAAAGCGTCATAAATTTAGCAAGCTTTTATTCTGTCATGCTTTCTGTCTGTCCTGTCATTCATCTTGAATTCTTTTGGCTATATTTGCCAGACTAGACTGCAGACATGAATAGATATGGCTGTAGTTGAGCTGATATCTTCTTCTTCTTTCTCTCTTATTTTGTCCTACTGCTTATGCAGTAAAGCGTGGCAGAGAGGCGTTAGATGTAGTTTCCTGTCTTCTGCTTTTTGCAAATATCAAAGCTGATGTCAGGAAGTGCTAAATAAAACATAAACCGTAGCCAACAAATTTACAATCGGAAAACTAATTACATCACAAACTGCGACTAGAAGTCTCAGTGGAGAAGACAAAAAAGCTTATAAACAACCAAGATCAAAATGGAATAAAAAATACGCAGCAAGGAAAAAATAAGCAGTGGACAGCTATATTATGAATCGAAACAAAATAAGAACTTTTAAAACACTGAGATAAATATAAATCAGTTTAATAAAATAAAATACAAAAGTAAATATAGCTGTGCCGAAAATTTATCCCTGGAGGAATGAAAACGCTAACGCAGAAGGAAACGATTTTCCAAGGAATAGCGGCTGCTTTGATCACCGGGGCATGAGTTTATAATGGTGACTGATGCATAACTTTCACATTGGTGGTTAGAAATATTGAAATGGAGGGAGACTAGTTTGAAAGGCTTAGAACAGGAGAAGGGACATAAGCTGCTTACTGAAAAGACAGTTTAACTTCGTATCGGTTACCCCAGTTGTCATAATTTAAGAAAGTGACAGACTTTACAAGGAAGATACCACTCAGGAACGCTAGCAAACTGTCCAGATGCGGCTCACATAATAGACTGATATATATAAACATGGATCTCAAGAATAAGAATAGTAAGATACATCTCAAGAATACACACAACGTTTATCACAAGGCATCATGTATATTGCGCAATGGGAAGAAACAGTTAGTATCTACACGTTAAGACATTTGATGCAGGAGACGGAGCACCTAAAGGTATTCCCGGTATACTATGACGTCGATTCTTACACCAGTAAATCATGAATGGATTCCGTAAAAACATGACACATATCTAATATACATAAAGTAACAGTTTCAGTCCAGTTTAACAGACAAAGAATTTGCACCGTAAATGCATTCATAAAAACCCATGCACACTGATCCTTGTCCCTATGGAGTTCACATGAAAAGCATTGCAATAATATTTCCAAAACAGACAGGCATTATCAGTGAGTTCCCATGTGCAAAATTCAAGATAGGCTTATCAGCCATGTGCACCCATGGAAAGGTGCCCCTGACAGCGGAGCATGTACTCCAGGACTGCACCGAATTTGACACATTAAAGCAAACCTTTTGGCCGGAAACAACAATGGAACGTGAACTCTATGGACCACTGAATGAACTGACAACGACAGTGAAATTTATACAAGAGACAAAATTACTGATATATAGACAACTTATTTCAGGCGAACGAAAGAACAAAAAGAAAAAGTGAGTTCCTAATAATTCATGAGCACCATCTATCCCAAACCATTTGATTCCAGAACAATCAGCTGGCAACATGTCATAGGAATGCCTATTAAATCTCCTTGCGTTTCACTTGTCAAATTGCAAATATAAACAATGTATTCATTTATCTCCTGTATACTTCTTCTTCTTCTCTTTCACCTTGTTCCTCACGGAAGTGTCGGGGGAAAGGGGAGGGGAGGGGGAGGGAGATGTTATGTTCGTTGATGAGTTCTGCCAAGAGCACTATTATAACTAATGTTCATTTCTATAAGGCTGCTCTTAATGCCATCACTCCATATTTTCCAAGGTCTTCCACTCGGTCTATACCCGTTGTAACGTTTTAGTGTGGCTCGCTGTGGCGGATAGTACCAGGGCATTCTTGTTAGGTGTCCAACCCACTTAATTTTTTTGTTTTTGATGACCTGTAAGACTGGCTTTATTCCTAGCATTCGTCTGATTTCATGATTTCGTATTCTGTCTTTCTTTGAAACTCCTGCAGCTCTTCTAAGGCATTTCATCTTTGTTGTCACAATTTTACGTTCATTGGAGAATGTAAGTGTCCACGTTTGGCATTGATAGCATAGTGTTGGCCAAAAAAATAGTTCTGATAACATTCACTTTAGTACTCTGAGTTATCTGCTTGTGTGTCAACAGGTGAGATAGTTGCCCAATTCCTTATTTAGCTTTGACCCATCTCGAGCTAATTTCTCTGTCCAGTTTTCCGTCGGATGTGAAAATTACTCCCAAATGCTTAATGTCCTCTGTTTGTCTTAAGGTGTTGTTTTTGAATTTTATTTCTAAATTGTCTTCCTGTCTTCCTCTCACTATTGTCTGTCTTCGTAGTGTTTATGTTCATATTATATTCCTCCCCTTCGTTACTAATTTGATTTAGGAGGTTCTGAAGGCATTTCGTACTTTCTGCTATGAGTACCTGTATACAACCCGCATAATTATGGCTTTCGGTCAAAATGGACGCAAAACACGGCCACTGTTTTGAGTCGTGGCAACGTTTTTGCTTCTGCCAGACGGTGGCCGTTGCATTTTTGCTCCATTTGTAGACTGAAGGGGTATGGTTTGGTCACCCAGATTCTCAGTTGAGTGCATGGCGCGCCACTGTGAGCTGCGGATTTCATTTGAAATGTTTTTCGACTGTAACCAACGTGGTGGTGTGAACTGTAGATTAAGAAAATGTGATTAAAATTGATCGAGTGTAGAGCTGCTGATCTGTTGGTGACTTCTGCTACCATCGATTAGGAACTGCATTTCTAATGTCGGACTGTTTGTGTTAGCACTTCGAATGGCTGCCGTATGCTTTTAATGCGAGTGTATGCTAGTGCATGTGCTGAGACAACAGTCTGGCAATCTTTCCCCAAAGAACTGTGATAAACATTCTGTGTGTTTTTCTTTGGCACAGGAGCGGAGCAACTATGGGGTGACTCGTTTGCTATGAAGTTGAAACTAAGATTACCAAGATTACCAATAGATATAAAATATATTGGCACACATATGTTGAGTGTATCCAATGTTACATAGACTGCCATGGCAAAAATTTGGAGTTAAAAATTGACTGAAAAGTATTTCAGGATCCTCTCCGGTCCTCGGAGTTGGTGCACTGTGCTGAGATTCTTCTGACTCAGGGGTGAGTTAGAAGTAGAACGGAACACTTATGGGTTACTACCCTTGTGCCATAATTTTGATCCGTTGTTCAAACATCAAATCTCAAACATAGACTCTTGCACACTTTATCTAGTGTTACCCACATTAAAACAATTTATTCAATCCACCACCAGGTGATCACGTCAGTAGCTGCTGTGATTACATTGAAAATCTGCAAAAACCGCCTGTCCCTGGAGATGACCGCTGTTATCTGTGGCATTAGCAGCACTGCTGGGTTTATACTGGAGGGATTCGCAGACACTACTTTGATGATGTACCTAGGTAAGGAAACAATCATAAACACAAAACACAACTACATGATGTACCTGGGCAAGGGAACAGTCACAAACATAAATGTATGATATACCTGGGTAAAGAAACAGTCACAAACATAACTAAATGATGTACCTGGGTAAGGAAACAGTCACAAACATAAATGTATGATGTACCTGGGTAAGGAAACAGTCACAAACATAAATGTATGATGTACCTGGGTAAGGAAACAGTCACAAACATAAATGTATGATGTACCTGGGTAAAGAAACAGTCACAAACATAACTACAATATGTGGGTAAGGAATCAGTCACAAACATAACTATATGATGTACCTAGGTAAAAAAAACAGTCACAAATATAACTATATGATGTACCTAGGTAAGGAGACAGTCACAAACATAACTATATGATGTACCTAGGTAAGGAAACAGTCACAAACATAACTATGTGATGTACCTAGGTAAAAAAATCAGTCACAAACATAACTATATGATGTACCTAGGTAAGGAAACAGTCACAAACATAACTATATGATGTACCTAGGTAAGGAAACAGTCACAAACATAACTATATGATGTACCTAGGTAAGGAAACAGTCACAAACATAACTATACGATGTACCTAGGCAAGAAAACAGTCACAAACATAACTGCATGATATACCTAGGTAAAGAAACAGTCACAAACATAACTACATGATATACCTAGGCAAGAAAACAGTCACAAACATAACTGCATGATATACTTAGGCAAGAAAATAGTCACAAACATAACTGCATGATATACCTAGGTAAAGAAACAGTCACAAACATAACTACATGATATACCTAGGTAAGCAAACAGTCACAAACATAGCTGCATGATATACCTAGGCAAGAAAACAGTCACAAACATAACTGCATGATATACCTAGGTAAAGAAACAGTCACAAACATAACTACATGATGTACCTGGATAAGGAAACAGTCACAAACATCACTACATAACGTACCTGGGAAAGGAAACAGTCCGTTTCTCTCCCTCTCTCTCTCTCTCTCTCTCTCTCTCTCTCTCTCTCTCTCTCTCTCTTATGTGAATGTTTTTAATATGTAATGTAAATTCAAGGAGATATACTTGAATGAAAGTGTATCCATCATTTTGAATGAACCCTTCTGATTACTTTGCTGTCATCAATAACAGGTTGAGATTATTTATGGTCACTCGTTGCATATCAATTATTAGTTACACTTTTTCTGTCCTCCGACAGATTTAGGTATTTGTTTTTGTTTTTCTATATTCTATTTTAAGATCATCTCATTGTGAAATAGGTACTGCTATAGTTAAATGGGTACCGGAAATGACCAGGGCGGTAAAAAGGTCTACGTGGTGTTGATAACCTTACCCATCAAAGTCCGCCTGGCCTAAGAACCTATTGGACTAGCATCATATGCCTAATTCAGCAGTAGCATAAACAGATCCTTTGTTCATTTAGGGAGAGAGCTGTGTAAGTTCAATTGTAATTTTTGAAAATCTTCATTAATGTTTTCAAAACTAATATATATTTTAGTCCAGTATTTGTGCTTTAAGGATCCCTTTTTCACACTTCCAGGCGTATTGGCCATATAGGGCGATACCTGTATCTTATAGACCTTTCGGCACTCAGTGGGGATGTGGTTAGCATCCCGTCGATCGCCTTTACTTCCCATGACTTTACCTGGTACCCACTCAGGGTTGGATCGACCTGACAACCAAGGTCATCTTTTGGAGAGAAAAAATAGAAGTCCGGCTCAGTCAAGACCCGAACCCACGGCCTTCCGATCCGCAGGCGCGCGCCTAGATGCTACACCACGGTGGCCCCCATATTTCCATATTTGTGCTTTGCACTGCCTTAAATGGGAACCAGGTAAAGCCATGGGAAGTAAAGGCTGCCGGCGTGATGATAACCACTCCACCCACCAAGCGCCGATTGGTGTATATAAAATATAGCTCTAGCCCTATTTGTCTAATATGCATGAAGGCGGGGGAAAATAGCCTTTATTTTAATTTTTTTTTTTTTTTTGCTTTACTTTCAAGGTAAACTGCATACTCTGTTTAAAGTGTATTTTTTACTAACTTCTTTTAGCATCCGTGGTTGGGATTTTGTTCACGGCTACATTTCCCTTACCTCGAGCGCTTCTGTCACAGATTGCATCTCCAAGTGAACAAGGTAATAGTTCTCATATTTCAAAAAAAGAAGTTTGTAGTTGTGTTGGTTAGGGGCCGCAGGAACCTATAGGCTCGGGCACCTGAGGCCCCACCCTAATTTTGTTTAGCAATGGAATGAGCCATGCCCCTCCCCTGTCGAAAATGTGCACGGAAGGCATGCGGCCAATGCGTAACCATGTAGAGACATTTCAACTGAAGTGTTTCTTTATACATTTCATCACGCCTCCCCCCCCCTCCCCCTTTTTCCCCGAAATCGTCATCATGTAGCAGGTCCTTTGCAGAACGTCGCTCTTATCACGGTCTGCCTGAACGAAACTCGGTCTCCCCCACCTCATGTACTTTCATATTCAAGGTGTCACTTATATCCTGTGCCCATCTTCGTGTTGGTAATCCCATGTCCCTCCTTCCTGCTACCATGCCTTTTGTTACTATTTTTTCCCACCCCTCATGGCACTTGATATGACCAAAATATTTCAGCTTCCCAGATAAGATGCTGTTAATTAGCCAATGTTCCTTGATGTTCAGATCTTTTAAAATGTCAGTATTCCTTCTCTTCTTTGTCCACGGTATTCTGAGAATCCCATGGATCAACTCCCACTATTTTATTACTTGAGGAATCGGAGATAGTCTGTGACTCGCATCCGTACGTTGCTATAGAAAAGATGCATACTCTCATAATGTTAATTTTAATTTCCTTACCGGTGCTAACTTTTAATGCTGTTTCCACCTCACATAAATTATTTTTATTCGTCATTCAACCTATACCAATAGTATTAGTAATAATAAATATTATTATAACTGTGCACTTAAACTGGCTTAGGTCCTTCAAGAGGTTGGAGACCTTGATTTCTGCTACCGCACCCTCACCCCAGAAAATTTCTTACATTTCCTCTCAACTTTCCTAATGCGGGGAACTTAAATACAGTTTCGCATGTTGTGGCGACCACCAACTATACAATTATTTTTATTGCTACTTCATAACTTTAGGAAATGTGTTTTTCGAAGGTCTTTGGCGAGTTTTCTATAGGGAGTCCAATTGAACATCCTAACTTGAACAGTCCATGGCGACAGCACCAGCCATGCGTCTTCTCTGGCCCACGACCCCTTGTCTACACCGACCTAGACAGGTGGTACAACACGCAGTAGTACTTTAGCTGTTGTGGTGCTGGTGGTGGTAGTAGTACTACTGGTGGTAGTATGACTTGACTCCATTGTGCTCTAAGATATGTATTACTGATTCAACAACATAGCCAGATCTCCAGTCTCTAAAGCAGGGCTTTTCATCTGGCGGCCCGCGGGCCTAATTCAGCCCTCAGAGGCCTAGCAAAAGGCCCGCAGTTCATTGCCAGTTGTATTAATGATCTTTAAATGATGGAGGTCGGGTTTCTGGTCCGTGACGATCCCTATTTTCAGCATGTTGGCTGATTTAGACATATTTCCATGGCGTGTAAGCGTGGCATCCTGACTGCTGTGATGCGCCTCTTGGCTGGTTGCCTCCGACTTCAGCACCTTGTTCTGCAAGGGTAGACTGTGGTCCTACTCGAGGAGAGTAGGCTCATCCATTCGTCTTTCGCCTTTACCTCGTTTGTTGTCCCATCCAGTTTCTCGCTGGGGGTTGAGACCCCAACCTTCAACTGGATTGCTGGGAAGAACAGGGTCCACCACGTGAAGGTGAGGTAGGCTTGAGCAAGAGAGGCTTATAGACATTAAGAGTCTTGTGTTGCGCATCATTGCTCCATTAGGACCCCCGCAGGAGGGATGAAATCAACCTCCATATTAGAAATGGAGAAAGCTGGGAAAACACAGGATTGAGAGAACGCAGAAATACAAAGTTGCAAATACAAGCTGAAAAGTTCCTCACTATGCCAGATCACCCGATGGAAAATAGATTTAAGAACCTAGCCTTGGGACGGTTAAAAAGAAGCAGCTTAATACACCAAGCAAAAAGAATATGTAGACAAACTCCTGACCTTCCAGAAATTGGTTGCCCACTTAAAAGTATTCCGCAAAAAAACCCATGGAGAGAAAAATGACAACTAACAGTACAAATCCAGACAAATGTGAAAGGGATATTTGACAAGAAAGAGCAAGAGAGTTTACAACGCAGAATGGCCACCCTCAGTAATATTGATGAAGAATATCCACAAGAACAATGGGCCGAGACGGGTCCGCAGAAAGTGCAGTTAGAAATGGTGGTGCTGGAGTGTACATCGAATTCCCAGATGGTACTAGGGATAAGACCAGCGTACCAACCGGGAAGTACTGCCATAACTATGAAGCAGAAACTCAAGCTATCAAGATAGCAACAGAGAAACTGCTAAATACCAATCTTGGCTCACAGTATGTGGTAATGCTGACATATGCTAAATCAGTACTTGAAGCACTCCAGTCTAGGAAACTACCAGAATTGCAAACACTGCTGGCACAACTCAGCCTTCAGCGAAGAGTCGTAATGCAGTGGATACCGTCTCATTGTGGTGTGCCTGGAAATGAGAAAGCTGATCAACTGGCAGGGAAAGGGGCGACAAAAGGGAAGCCGGATGTACCAGTCACATACCACCAAAAGAAAAGAATCATTAAATCGATCAGGAAACCACCAGCCCCAGCACAAGACGACTATTTTATTATGGACAGACCAGAACAAGTCATTATCCTCCGCCTCAGAACAGGGCACAACCGATTACGTAACCACATGTACACAAAATTCAAACTCGGTAACGAACCCACCTGGAATTCAATTCGATTTGCAGAAAAAAACACCGTCGAAAAAATTATGATACATAAATAATAATTTTTTTTTTAACTAGAAAATGTCCAGAGACATTTGTTTTTGCCGACGCTTCAAAATTTGACAAAAATGCGACACAGCATTGTCATTAAATTAAATTTGAAACGCGCATAGCCACTTCCTTATTAGAGTGATGCTTCTCAATGTAAGATGCAACAGTTTACATGCTTTCAGCACATCTCTTATTTCGCGAGAAGATTGTTGCTTTTCTGTTATCTCCTCCTCCTCCACTGATAAACTTTCCTCCAAAACTTCCTGCTGTAAAACACAATGCAACGCGATAAGCTCATGGGTTGTCAGCTCTTGGCTGTGCTCTTCCACAAGCTCTTCGATGTCCCTGTTATCCACCTACAATCCCATGATAGTGGCCAAAGACACAATCTCGTTGACTACAGGTTCCACAGGTAGTGTCTCGAACCCCTCAGTCACAAATCGACAACGCTCTCCGGCCAAAGCTTCTTCCAAGCAGAAGTTAGGGTTCTCTAGGTAACCCCTTCACCCGCCTTGTCGATCATCTTGAGGCAGGCAACGATGTGGAAGTGATTTTTCCAAAACTCTTTGAGAGTGAGGTTGGTCCCTTTAGTCACATGAAAACAATGCGCACAGATTGCTTTAGTGTATAGCTTCTTAAAGTTAGAAATAACTTGCTTGTCCATGAGCTGGAGAAACGAAGTGGTGTTGGGAGGCAGAAACTGGATCTTGATGAACTTAAATTCTTTAGAGAGATCATCTTGTAGGCCTGGAGATTTCATGTACATATATCACAATATAACACAAGTTTGAGAAAATGTGTGATCACAAGTGACACTACGATGCTACTGGAACAAGTGCTAAACACAGACTGATGTAACATGCGCACAATGCGGCAATGCGGGACTTTCCCTCTCCTCGCCACTCGTTATGCGAAACGTCGCTCGTTAGGCAAGTCATTTTTTTACAATTTGTTTTGCTCGTTATGCGAATTACTCGTTGTGAGAGGTGCTCGTTAAGCGAGGTCCTACTCTCTCTCTCTCTCTCTCTCTCTCTCTCTCTCTATATATATATATATATATATATATATATGTAAATAAATAAATATATATATATATAAATATAAAAATATATATATATATATATATATATATATATATATATATATATATATATATATATATATATATATATATATATATATATATATATATATATATATATATATATATATATATATATATATATATATATCAGGGCGATATTGACCATTTCTACAAAATTATGGAAATAGTATTGTGTACCTAATGCACAAAAAGAATTTAACCCCCCCCCCCCGCCCCCCCCCCCCCCCCCCCCCCCAAAAAAAAACCCCGTTGTTGTTATATACATTAAAAAAATAATATAATAATCATAATTATCGTCACAAATATCGTTTGCAGGTGCCTTGTTCTCAAGCATGTGTTGCTCAGAAACCATTGCCAGTCTGGCATCCTCTGTGGTCTATTTATCCATCTACAACGCCACTGTAGATACATTCAAAGGTGCAGCCTTCATGGCTGTAGCCGCGACGTGTTTCCTCAACACTGTATCACTCGGGTGAGTACTGACTGTTGAGAACCTCTTTCAATAGACTAGCGGTTCTCAGCTTGTTGATCGCGACCCCTTTGGAGTCTACGACTATTTCACAGGGGTTGCCTTAGAACATCGGAAAACACATATTCACTGAAGTTATGAAGTAGCAACCAAAATGATTTTATGGTTAGGGGATCACCACAACATGAGAAACTGTAGTAAAAGGTCACGGCACTAGGAAGGTTGAAAACCACTGCCATTGACGCTTGGGAGTATGGTGCTAGATCCAGAGCCATGTTAAGGCATGTTCCAGTTTCTCTCTTCTCATAGCGGGACCAAAACATAATAGCTATCTTTCTTTTCTAATGTTTGTGAGAAATCATGCCTGTCAATATTTTTTTTAAAAATCATAATTAAACTAGACAAGCAAATCGACAGCAAAAACTGAACTATGAGAAACGAAGTTAAATTCTTATAACCACATATGTGGTGTCAAGCTGTCAACAGTCAGTAAAGGAGAGGACAAGAACAGAAACTCAGCCATCTGATGTGATGCTTCCAGGCATGCGTATGTGCTGTTGCACTAGACGGCAAACGTTTTGGGGAAAGGGGGGGGGGGGGGGGGGGGTAGCAAAATTTAGACAGTGGTAAAAAGACTTAGGAAATTGAAGACTTGTTATGATTTTGCAGCTAATGTTTTATGCGGGGTGGGTGAGATACCAGTCTCATACTATCGCTCCTTAGTCGCGCCCTAATACATGCATTAAAGCCGGGATCTCCAATCTAGAGTGCACGCCCTCCACCGCCCCCCCCCCCCCCCCCATATGAATGCTGAAATCAGGATTTCAAAATCAAAAATGATGTATTTAAATTCTGGTACACAAAAATAATAGGAAATTCGTTGTCCAGTGTTATCAACATTTTAAAAGTTGAACTGGATGGCTAGGATATGTACTCAGTCAGTAGCTTGACATGCGAAAATCTGTTGCTTACTGTGATGCTTCAAACTCTCTCTTTCTCTCTCTCCCTCTCTCTCTCTCTCTCTCTCTCTCTCTCTCTCTCTATATATATCTCTCTCTCTCTCTCTCTCTCTCATCCTCCCTCGATCTCTTGCACGCATGGTCCCTCTCAAATACAGATTCTCTCGAACACCCATTCTTTTTCTCACACACTCTCCCTTACACTCTTTCACCCAATATCGCACACACACATTCTCTTTCTCACACACACACTCTCTCACTCTCTCTCTCTCTCTCTCTCTCTCTGACAGACGCATTCCATTACCCTCTGTCAGACGAACACTCTTTCATTTACTCTCTCTTACACACATTCTCTCGCACACAGTCTCTGTCACACACACTCTCCCTCTCACACACTTTTGTTTTCTCCCAAACACTTGCATTCCCACTCTCACACACTGTGATACACGCTCTCTCCCCCCCACACACACCTATTACAGTAAAACCTCGTTAACACGCATTCCAACGCGCACGTTACACAAATGCGCACTGACCGGCATCCCATTTAAAACATACCTGCAGGGACCACAGTTGTGTTCATGTGTCTAGCCTCGACACCACGACAGCTCCCATTTAATGTGCTGCGTGACTGTTATCACCTCAGCTGATCAGGATCTATGTTATCCACAGAGTTTTTCGACTTCTCAGAGCGTTGCAAAAGAAGGATTACGCATATCTGGTTGAAGATCCAGGAAACAAAACGACACGTTCTTCTATCACTGGCCAGGGTTAGAGAACTTCTAGTGATCGTTTTACCGATGGCAGCAAGAAAAGTGTTAAATCTCTTCACATTTAAACATAGTTGTCAATGCTGTTTATAGTTTGTGAAAGTTGACTTAAGTGTAGGGTGACCATGAACATCTTGAGCTGAAAACAGGACACTTGAAGCATGTCAGTTTAACTCCATCCTCTTTTTTCTAGGTCATAGGGGTGAAAGGGTTAATTACAGGCTTGACAATGGTATTAAAATCCGTAACATTGTAGCCAAGGAATAAACGAAACAATATGCTCTTTAACTGAACTGGGGGTATGGGGGAGCGGGAGGAAAAGGGTTGATGCTACAACAAAAGCTCCGATCAACATCTTTCCGTTGTCAAAAGTATCTTACGCTATACAATGTAAAAAGATCTACAGATGTAACAATACATGTGGCGTCTGTGGCTTATGCGTTGCGAACGCACTTTGTAGGACAGAGTTGAAGGGTTCGATCTCAGCTACATGCGATTTGGCAGCAGACTGTCTTGCGTTAGTTGGGACATATCGAATGGCCACCGTTAATTGTTCAGTGGCAAACTGCTGAACGTAAAATTTGCCTAGAGGGACCGCAACAGACCAAAAAGCATGTCGTACAATTCGACTAATTGTGACTTCCTTCAAAGTCTGAGTGAATCTGCTTGAGAGACAACGAACCAACAGTCTGCATACAAATTAGTCTGATCTTTCATACGGATGCACACATGTCATTCCCCCGTTCTGGGACAGAACAGCAGTCCAAAGGTGGACGAAAAACCAGAACCTTCTGCCAGAGTTTACAGCTGGTGAACGCGAAGAAGAAGACAGCTATATTGTGGTTTAAACAAAGACGTATTTTTGGTTTGAAAAAGCTATATGGTGGTTTCGTAAAATCTATACTGTGGTTTGGAAGAAAAAAGCTGTATGGTGGTTTTTAACCGAGACAGATGGTAATTTTGAACAAATTTATGCGGTCTTTTTTAACAGAGAAAAAGTACTAACAGTCTACATGCAAAGGAGTCAGACCAGTAAAACGGATTTGCACGCAACACTCAGTTTCTGGAACAAGACTAGAGTCCAGATGTGGACAGTAAAAAAACGCACACTCAGTTTTTCGCTAGAGTCCAGAGACGAAAAAAAAGTCGCCGGAGTTTAAAGTCGCTCAAAGAAGAAGAAGAATTTCTTGTAAAAGCTTTCTAAAATATATGTGCAATACATTCTCTTTTTGATTTAGCTATGAGCAATTTATTTATACATTGTTGACTACGTTATTTTGCTGTATTTTTAAAAATAAAATTCGACTTCTCTGATAAATTGTTTGTATCGCATACATGTCGAATACCTTGGACTGCCAGAATAACTAACAATGATTGCATGGAAATGGCTAAAGAAATTAGAACATTATATGCAACAATAAAAAGGAGACAATGTTCTTTAGTCATGTGATGAGAAAAGGAGCACTGGAAATATCGTCACTACTGGAATGATCACTGGTAAAAGAGGCAGAGGCAGACCAAGAGAAACGACGATGGATGGCTTAAGACAGTGGCATGGAGTAATTCATCAGTGGAATTGATCCAGAACACCAAAGACCGAGATCTGTGGAGATACATCAATGCCAATGCAAGCTGGCAAGACATTTGATGATGATCGCATACATGACAGATTTTCAAGCCTTTTGACCATTCGGAAGACCATGACTTTTAATGTACATTCTCAGTATGTAAGTTTTTGCATACGTTTGTAACTACCTTCATTTTGTAGCAGGAAAGATACCTTGTCGACAGCATTTTAAACAATATCTCCGAAGCCTTCTACTCTTCCTCGTTATTCATTTCGTTTTGTTTCTCTTTTTTATATAATCAGTGGCGTGGTTTTTTTTTTTAATTTTTTAAATTTGGGTTTGTAACTTGTAGATTATCAACGCATATTCTTTCTGATTCCCTAATTGCAGGTTTGATTGAGCTCTAAAGATTTTCGTCACCTGAGGGAAAAGTAAGGCCGTTACATAGTGTACAAGATGATACTCCGTACCGTGCCCGGCTCTCTAGCGAAGTTGATTAAACCTGATTTTCGCGGCGGCCGGGTGACGAACTCCTTGTGGTCCGGGTTCACTCCCGGGGGTAGGCAGAAAAGCCACATTTCTCCCAGATTAACGGTACCTATAATGGAATCAATGCCGAAGGGTTGCGATATCCATAGTACCGAGCCAAAGGGTTTACAACTCATGGTTTCTGGATACGTTAAAAAAAAAATACTCCGTACCTCACCGCTAGACTGATGTGAGATGTTTACGGAACCTTGTGCACGACTCCTGCCGCACGTCCGCGTCGTGAAACAACGATAAAAGGCTATACTGGCCTTAAAATGAGCTAGCAGGGAATCTCAAAACTGATGCCACACAACCCACCCCCCCCCCCCCCCCCCCCCCCACCTCTTTGCCCCAGTGACCAGAAAACCTCTAACAATCATCAGCCCACTCACAACGCATAGACGATTGAAAACGTCATTTGAACACAGTGAAACACACTGGCCTAGTTTCCTATTAGATGACAAACTTCGGCTCAAACATCTGTTAACCAAGAGACCTGCTAAATGTAACTTAGGTTCATATATCCGGCCATCAAGTGTCACACTAAAGAAGAGAAACGGTTCAGATATGTATCGTAGATCCTGACACCAACGGTTAAAAATTCCGCTAACATGGGAAACACACGACGAAGTGTCATGACCATAAAGGGTAACCGTATCTAATGCATGCTTTCTTTTAATGTCGTGCTAAGAGCCATGAGACATCCTAATGAAAGATGCCGTTGGCTGCAAGAGACATCCAACAAGCCGAGGAAGAGAGATGCCCATTTTCCGTTGGTCATCGAGGTCTAGACTGCTTCTTTGGGATCCCTAAAGTTCAACCTACGGATGTGAGGTTAAGCAGACGTGATGATTCCATGGGTGAGCCCAGCACCAAAGTACCATGTATTGCATTTTATGGGAAGCCTCCTTGGATGGCGGGAAATACTAATGCTTCCATATGCTATGTACCATGGCTCATACTGGATAACGATATTAGGAGACTCTAGGAAATAAAAGCAGAAACAACTGCAGCATTGCAAGGAATGAACGGTCTGACTTGGCGGAAAGTAGCATTAGGCCCAGATACGATGCAAATACAAGAACTTTAGCCACAAAAATGGCGCAAAAAAATAAGACCACACATATAGCCGGAAACTGTTGGCAGCTTCGGCTAGCCAGCAGCAGGCTGAACATGGTTGAGTTTTTGATTTTTTTTATTTAAAGTAAAAAGGAATAGGAATAGGAATAGCATTGCAAGAACTGCAGAGAAAGCAAGATGAAAGGGACAAGGAAAGAATACCTAGAAAAAACAGCCAAAGAAACTAGTGATAAGACAACAGAAAACAAGCCCATAGCAACATCATCAAAAGAGTTCACCAGCAAACGGTATACATTTAAAGAAAGATTTAATGACGGAGTGAACAGGGTATTTCCTTCAGATAGTGTCATGACGAATGAAGCTCGAAAAGCACAAGTTTAATACAGAAAGAGGTTGAGAGAGGAAACGAGAGAGAGAGAGAGAGAGAGAGAGAGAGAGAGAGAGAGAGAGAGAGAGAGAGAGCGAGAGAGCGAGAGAGAGAGAGGAGAGAGAGAGACTAAAATAAACCAGCACTGGAGACAGACCAACCAAGTTCCAAACGCCAAGCAATAAAGAAGACACCAGACAGAGAACATAAACAGAAATAAGAGAATGGACAGAAAGCCAAAATCATCTAAAAGTCTTTGTAAGGAAGGACTAGTCACACAGTATCAAGATAATATCAAATAGAGAGAAAATGACACAGGGACCACAGATAAAGGCATCAACCAATCAAAATCCTCTAAATGGCGGCAACAGGATGGAACTGGAGGAAGACAGCAGAAACAGTTTCCACCAGATGTGTCCTGACATAGTCGGGAACGACACCAAATTGCAATAAAAAAGTACAGCAGATACCTACATCCTTAGAAATAGAAACCAACTTCAAAATGTTACAAGAGGAAAAGGAAAAATCCCTATCAGTTACACCGTCTGATGACAACAAGACCCAATGAAACCACAGGAAATATTATCTGAACAAGTAGATAAAAGATCGCAAATATAAGCAAATGCTCCGAGGAGCTGAAATGATTAAACGCTATCGAATTAGTATATTTTATTCTGTTAATGGATTGGATTGGACTGCCATTGGCTGCCCTCGTGGGCGTGTACATGTATGTTTTGTGTGTATATATAGATAACTGTACATGTATGTGTATGTGTGTATAAAGTTCATGTTAGCCTCCTCCTCCAACAACCCTCGCTAGGTACTATAGCACCGGTTCAAGCCAATTGGCACAGAATAA
>CAJHNH020003819.1:22500-45000 GCA_905116865.2 Candidula unifasciata
CATCATTATTATCACCAGCTCTTATATCCTGTTTAGTGTGCTCTACGACCGATATGTCCTGTCTAAAGCCTTACAATTGTTGACTGTTCCTTCCTGTTGAGTTTGTTTATGATGTCATTTCCCTGTCTATTGTCTCCAGTTAATCCCCCACCCCCTCCACCCCAACCTATTTTTATTCTATTTTGAATAAATGCTTTATGCAGCTGGCGACTTTTTGGTGTCTCCTACTGCAGAAGAGTTTTTGTATTGCCATCTTAGATCAAGTCAACATCTGCTTTCCTCTTTATCTCTTTGATAAGACTGGTTTACATGGCTCCAACCGTGTCCACTTTTCACAAGCTTGTCTTTACTGCTGTAGCCTACGGAGTGGGAGCCTGTTCTATAAACGGCCTGACTGCTCCAGTATAAACTTGTCTCAGAATTCTAGAGTTAGCACTACTTGTGGTACCCACCAGTTCTGTAATTTCAATGATTTTTTTTTTTTTAATTAATTGCTTCTCCCTGTATTGTTTCTATGTATGACTCTCGTGTTTGTCGTTTGTCATGTGTAACTCCGAAAAAAGAGTTGGAATGTCAGTCTGTAGGATGATTTTTTTTTTCGTGTTAGAAACGTGCGACTTTCTACAAATAACCTGCTTCATGACGATTCATGAAATAAAACTTTTTATTCTAAACCCCAGCAGATTTCATGTCGATGATCTGTGCTCCAAGAGATGTGCGCTGTAAACTACATATTAGAAAACTAGCGAGAGACTTGCCTCGTAAGTTAAAGTATGCCGTATGCAATATTTCGTGTGCACCTGCTGATTTCTAGTGACTGCTGCTGCTAACTATAAATAGCAATTCTAATAGCATCTTTGGCAGCTGTCTTATGCATCTGATGCGTGTGCAAGATGTTGGATTTTTCCAAGACTGCTGACTTTTCACACGAGACAGCGATGGGCACTTTGCGTGGTTTTCACTAGCAAAGAAACGGAGTAACTGAGGAATCACCCGTTAACGATGAAAGTGGAACCCCCGACTGATAGACTGACAAGATATTTTTACTCCTTGACATATATACAAGGTCTCACAATTAAGTAATGAGATTGATTTTATTATGGCCAAGACAAAATTCCATCTTTGAAGCAAATCATGGAATCTAAAGAGGTAACATGTGTCTATGGTCTGACAACTTTTCATCGCCGCTGGATAAGCAGACAACCAACAAGCCGCCATTTTGTTGACCTAGTTATAGGTGCTTTGTTGTGCATCAGCACGGAGCAAAAAGCTAACATTAAATTCTTTTTAAAACTCAGAAAAAGGGCCATTGAAACAGTTGAATTGATGCAACAAGTTTATGGGGATAATTGTTTATCTCGTGCACAAATTTTCAGGTGGTCTTCACGATTCAAAAATGGTATGTAAATGATTACTAATGCACCTAGACCTGTACGCCAAATTTCTGTTCGTAATGATGAACTCATTGCAAAAGTCAGAGAACGGATGAAAAAAAGATAATCGTTTTACTGTGAGGATGATGGTAGCTGAATCTGGTGGTAATAAGGAGGCCATTCATAACATTTTAGTGCAAGATTTTGGCAAGGGAAAAATAGTTGCTTGCTGGTTTGTACCACATTCGTTTTCTGATGACCAAAAACATCCGTGGGTTAAGTACTCAAAATACATCATCAAAACAAGAATTTTCTGACTAAAATCAAGTGTGTGTTCCCAGCCGTCCACCCTATTCCCCAGATTTGTCTCTCTGTAATTATTTTCTATTTACACAATTAAAGTAATTAAAGTTACGATTGAAAGGACACTACTTTAACGATATTGATGACATCCAAAGGGCCGTTTCATCGACTTCAAGGGCCATAACAACAGAAGAACTACCGAAGTCGTTCCAGTGTTTGTTAGGTCGTGCCACTTGTTGTATCAATGGACAAGGGGCTTACTTTGAATAAAGTACAAGTTTTATCTTCAACTGTTGATTATTTTAATTTTCATTGAATTAGTCTCATTACTGAATTGTCGGACATTGTCTGATCTGCATGTTGCATTAACGTTTGTTTTTAATAAATCTCTTTAAATCGCTGGTACTCGTCTTTTTCTCTATTGAATGGTTATATCATTTATAATAGATACACTAAAATGTCTTTGCAATGTAACCTACAGGGACAAAGAAATAAAGGCAGAAAAAAAAAAAAAACACATACATAGAGAATGGAGCTAGAGAGTGTAGTTAAAAAGACGGAGAGAACGTGTGGTAAGTTGCATACAATAGCGAAAAATACACTGACCTGGCGTGTGTCGGTTGGGAGCCTGTGCTCCATCGGGAGATAGAAAAATAATAGATAACACACACACACACACACACACACACACAAGCAAAAGTAGTAAATGTCCCAGTCAAACTACCTCAACAGGACGCTCTCTTTATGAGCAGATTCTGCCCGACTCTCTAGCGTAGTTGGTTAAACCTGACTCTCGCGGCGGCCGGGTGATGAACTCATTGTGGCCCGGGTTCACTCCCGGGGCTAGGCAGAAAAGCCACATTTATCCCAGATTAACGGTACCTATAATGGAATCAAGGCCGTAGGGTTGCGATATCCATAGTACCGAGCCAAAGGGTTTACAACTCATGGTTTCTGGATACTTAAAAATTTCCTCCTCGATGCTCAAATCGCACTGGATGTCTGTAATGCTCCTCTTCTTGGTTAATAATATTCTAAGAATTTTCGGTTCTCTTCACGTTTCTCAGTGGTCTTCAACCCTTTTTCAAGTCGCACCCCTCGGCAAGACCCCCAAACCTTCCTTGGGTATATGGCAAGACACCCACGCCTCCATCTGGTATATGGCAAAAACTCCACCTAAACGCCCCTACCCCCAACATAACACTATATTATTAAAAGTAAGAGGACAATAGATTCCGCAACTAAGAGAAAAAGACAGAATTGAAATACGTTTTGGTCAGAATATGTTCGTAATCTATAATTAAAAGCGCGTGTTATCGCACTGTTTAGATCTTTAACGTTTGATGTACAGACTGCTCATAAAAACACAGAAGTGTCCTTGTCGCCTTGTTTAATAATTAGTTTTAAAAATATGTTATTACTATTTAAACTAAAACATAATGTAAGTATAAGGGATTATTACAAGTCCAGATGCAGCCGCTTTGAAAATTTTCACGCCCTCTTAAAACTTGCTTGCTTCCCTATGGGAGCACCTCTCCTCTTCAGGTTGAAGACCACTGCTCAGGTCACTTCTTTCTGTCTTTCTGAATGAAACCCAACATAACACAATAACTCCTTTGTTGTATAATAAGATTATAATAACTATTTCATCGGGAGTAACTAAGATTTATACTTTGTCGCTGCAGTGCTTATTAAAAAATAATATATAATGATGATAACAATAAAGTGAGGGGTCCTGTTCAGACAATTATAGCATGGAACATACGGTACTAGACTATATACACCTGTCAGTATTCTATGGGCAAAGTTGTCAACATTATGCCAGTCGACTTTACTTTCCATTGCCTGGTAACCAGTTTAGTTTACCTGACAGCTTAGGTTAACTATAAATTACCGCTAGACGAGAATTCGAACTCAAAATGTTCGATCAGAACAATCGTCAGGCGACTGCTCTACCGCCAGTTTAATAATAATGATAAAAACAATAATAATGAGCATTCTGTTTACTACTGTGCCACCATACTGTGTGTTATATATACCAAAGAAGTAAATTTTTTTAAGCTCGCTAGCATTGTTTATTTGAAGGCTGCATCACTAGCTGTGCCGAATATCTGCAGGCAACGAACAAAACCTTCTACAGAACGAAGTGCTGCTTACGCTGATATAAAATAATAATGTATATTATCATTGTCTGCCTTCTGTCGCGAAGTTTATGCGACATATAAAGCTTGCACGTGTTTCCTACATTACGCTTTAATTTACCAATTAGTCAGTAGCATATCATTTGCTTAACCTTGCTCCCATAACAACTCTCCGGAAAACTTCTTGATGTCGCGCGTCTGATAAATCCATGTGGAGATAGTCCACCACATTCTGCACTCATCTTTTCTTTGGCCGTCCTCTTCCTCTCTTTCCAGGCATATACCCCTCTATTTTTGTTCTCTCTGTACTTTCTTGGCGTTTCAAGGGACCAGATTATTTCAGTTTTTTGTGTTTTTTAGTCTTTATTAGTTAACCTTCTTCTGTATTCAGTTCTTGAAATATGGATGCATTTGTTCTTTTCTTTACCTTTTATTTTCTTTGAACCCGTCTTTATCATTTGTATTCAAAGTCATTTATGCGCTGTGCAGCTTGTTTAGTTTAGTGTCAAGGTCTCACTGGCGTATGTTGCAATAGAAAAGATGCAAGCTCTTAGAAATCTAACTGTTGTAGTTCTGTCTGTCCCACTTCATAATTTAATTTATTGTTTTAGTCTTTGAAAAGCAATTGATAGTCGTCGTTTATTGTGTCACCATTGTTGGTAATCAACAAAGCCGGCCTCCTTTACTTCCCAGGATTGCACCTGGTACCCACCCAAGGCTGAGTCGACCTGGGAGTCAAGGTCATTTTTTTTAAAGTCCAGCTCCATCAATGCAAACCCATGACCTTCTATCCGTATTGAGGCGTCTAGCCGCCAACCCTGAAATGTGTTAGGCAGAAACTAAATATATATAGAACTACCCTCCGATCACATTAAACCGGATATTGCAGCGTCTACTGTATTTTTTTTTTAAATCTACATAAATACGAATTCGAATTCAGACCTTCAAGACCAATAGGCAGGCCTTTGACCATTGCGCTAATGTGGTCTATGTGTGAGAGCTTTTAGAACTACCATCAGACCATTTTTCAACACCTGTGAAAATAGGGTGCTAAAATCATAACAGAATAGACCTATAGACCCTCGATGCGTGATATGGCATTTTATTTCCCTCGATGTAGACTTATCATGGATGGCCTAAGCTGAACAATTATTAGATTCTGCAACACTTAAAGAGGTTAATTGCGTAGAAGAATGGGCAAAGATATCGGAGTCCAGAGAATAATGTGCAAAGATATCGGAGGACAGAGAAGAATGGGCAAAGATATCGGAGGACAGAGAAGAATGGGCAAAGATATCGGAGGGCAGAGAAGAATGTGCAAAGATACTGGAGGACAGAGAAGAATGGGCAAAGATATCGGAGGACAGAGAAGGATGGGCAAAGATATCGAAGTGCAGAGAAGGATGGGCAAAGATATCGGAGGACAGAGAAGGATGGGCAAAGATATCGGAGTGCAGAGAAGAATGGGCAAAGATATCGGAGTGCAGAGAAGGATGGGCAAAGATATCGGAGGGCAGAGAAGGATGGGCAAAGATATCGGAGGGCAGAAACGGATGGGCAAAGATATCGGAGGACAGAGAAGGATGGGCAAAGATATCGGAGTGCAGAGAAGGATGGGCAAAGATATCGGAGGGCAGAGAAGGATGGGCAAAGATATCGGAGGGCAGAAAAGAATGGGCAAAGATATCGGAGGGCAGAGAAAAATGGGCAAAGATATCGGAGGGCAGAGAAGGATGGGCAAAGATATCGGAGGGCAGAGAAGATGGGGCAAAGGTGCCGGAGGGCAGAGAAGAATCGGGCAAAGGTACCGGAGGACAGAGAAGAATCGGCAAAGGTACTCAAAGGCAGAGAAGAATCGGGCAAAGGTGCCGGAAGGCAGAGAAGAATCGGGCAAAGGTGCCAGAGGGCAGAGAAGAATGTGTAAAAGTACTGGAGGACAGAGAAGAATGTGCAAAAGTGCCGAAAGGCAGAGAAGAGCTGCAGAAAGTGTTAGTTACCTTGGAACATAATTGCAGCGAATGGGCGGCTTCATCTCACATCTGTAAATGAAAAATTAAAAAAAAATAATCTAAAAATCACGATCGAACAGAGAGAAGTAATGTCAATTTAAAAAAAAAAAAGAAGAAGAGTTTAAATAAAGCATTAGAGCAAGCATATACTAAACAAGCATCTGAGTTTAAATATCTTGGAACAACATTCAGAGAAGATGGTGGGTGAATTGGACATAGAAATTGACATCTAATGCAGTAAATCTGGCCAAGTTTTGGGTTAACTAGTCCCCCAACCACCCCTTTTTTCCCCAAAACCCTTCTTCTACAGCAAAATGCAATGCCAATTAGAACAAAGACACATCTTATACAAAGCATAATTATTCCCGCACTATGCTATCAGTGCCAGACGTGGTCACACACAACAAGACACACAAAGAAATTTAGTAACCATGGAAATGAGGTGTCTGAGAAAGAGTATAGGAGTAACCAGAAGGGTTGAAATCATGAATAAGGTTTTACGAGATAAAGTCGGCACAGAACCAATTCTTAATTACATAGAAAAACAGCTATCAAATGGTTTGCCCACCTGGAGAGAACGCCTTCTGATGCTATACCATACAAGGCATATACCGCAAGAGGCAGACCAAGAAAAACAACAAGATGGGAAGATAACATCAGAGAAAATCTGAAGCACCACGATGTGTCTATGGTCGAAGCAGCCAGAAGAGCACCAAGCAGGACTTTAGAAGCGGTAAAAGAGGACGTAAAGAAGAAGAAAAGAAGAAGAAGAAGAAAAAGAAGAAGAAGAAGAAGAAGAAGAAGAAGAAGAAGAAGAAGAAGAAGAAGATGAAGATGATGATGATGATGAAGAAGAAGAAGAGAAGAAGAAGAAGAAGAAGAAGAAGAAGAAGAAGAAGAAGAAGAAGAAGAAGAAGAAGAAGAAGAAGAAGAAGAAGAAGAAGAAGAAGAAGAAGAAGAAGAAGAAGAAGAAGAAGAAGAAGAGAAGAAGAAGAAGAAGAAGAAGAAGAAGAGGAGGAGAAGGAAGAAGAAGAAGAAGAAGAAGAAGTAGAAGAAGAAGAAGAAGATGATGAAGAAGAAGAAGAGGAGGAGGAAGAAGAAGAAGAAAGAAGAAGAGAAGAAGAAGAAGAAGAAGAAGAAGAAGAAGAAGAAGAAGAAGAAGAAGAAGAAGAAGAAAAAGAAGAAGAAGAAGAAGAAGAAGAAGAAGAAGAATAAGATAAGAAGAAGAAGAAGAAGAAGAAGAAAGAAAAGAAGAAAAGAAGAAGAAGAAGAAGAAGAAGATGAATGAAGAATAAGAAGAAGAAGGGGAGGAGGAGGAGGAGAGAAGAGAAGAAGAAGAAGAAGAAGAAGAAGATAGAAAGAAGAAGAAGAAGAAGAAGAAGAAGAAGAAGAAGAAGAAGAAGAAGAAGAAGAAGAAGAAGAAGAAGAAGAAGAAGAAGAAGAAGAAGAAGAAGAAGAAGAAGAAGACGACGAAGAAAAGAAGAAGAAGAAGAAGAAGATGGGGAGGAGGAGGAAGAAAAAGAAGAAGAAGAAAGAAGAAGAAGAAGAAGAGAAGAAGAAGAAGAAGAAGAAGAAGAAGAAGAAGAAGAAGAAGAGGAAAAAGAAGAAGAGAAGAAAAAGAAGACACAAAGTGCCACCATTTAGATGAGAATCACCTGGGTAAAATTCCTAGAAATCCCGTTTTTTATATTTGGTCTCCGGATAACGAGTGCGGCGGTGGGTAAAGGGGGCGGCGAGCGGGGGGGGGGGGGGGGGGTACACAACTATTACCCCGTTTCGTCAATTTTGCTGCTGAGTTTTATCTCTGCTATAGCCAGATACATACATTGTTGTGTGAAACACAGTAATGTGTGCCCTATGCATAAACAAATTTACATATTTGTTTACTGTCTACGTTGCCTAAAGCTCTCAAAACCATTAGTTAACATACACTTTTAATAAATGAAGTGAAAAATAACTCATGATGATGCTTCTGTGGTATTATTCTTGTCTCCCTTGGTATCCCTGGTGTCGATGAGCTGAGAGTTGCGTCTGGACCCCAGGAGGACCAAACCTTTTGAGTAGAGCTCCCACGAAGCTTGCTTTGCCACTGTCTCCCTGATCTGTAACCTCTCAGAGACCGAAGACGGAGTGCTAAACTTGTTACTGGGCACTTTCTTATCCAGCTCACCTTGTCGTATGTTGACTTGTCGAACAGACTTGGGCCTGACTTTTCCTTTGGACAACTTCTTCTAGGTTTTAGAACCTTTGTTGAGTGTACGGTTTCGTGTCAGTGAACAAGGTCGGTTTTAAAAGGCATTCCAGGTCTACTTTACATTCTCTTGTAGTTTTTAATGTTATGGTTGATATACATACATATTTTATGCCTTATTCAAGTTGGCGTGACCTCAAAGAAATTCGGCCAAAGTTCGCTACGGTTTGTCATGGTGACCAAACAAGGACTCCATTTCTAGATTCGAAAATTGAATGAAACATTTGCAAGATATTTTAATGGTAAGGAGATTGACCTTATTGCACAGGGGTGTTTTATTACATGTTTTTTTTTCCCTTCTTCTGCACCCCTGTTGGTCAACGCCCTTGAGAGCATTGCACAAAGTGTGAACTTCAAAGCTTCTGGAGTTCCCCGTGTGGGTGCTGGGGCCCTATTATATGGAAAACAAGAATAGACCCACTGCCTGCCCAAAAGCATGTCGTAAGAGTCGACTAACTGGGAGCTTCCTTCGAAGTCGGAGTGTATTTGCCTGAGAGGCAAGGAACCAACAGTCTGCATTCAAATTAGTCAGATTTGTCAAATGGATGCACAAGCAACACTCAGGTTCTGAAGCAGGATGACTGCAGTCCAGAAGTGGACGTACAATTGAACCTGTCCCATTCGGAGCACGAGGTAAACATATAAATCCTATGTACCCACAACAGGCTGTTAGATCGAGATAGATTAGTCGCTAGCCCACATGCCTGTTGACCTTTTGGTCACGTAGCCGAAATTCGACAAACTGGATATTTTTTTGTTGTAGTGATATGATCTCTTATGACGTATCATTTAACATGAAGACCAGAAAAATCATCTGAAAAGGTTGCTGCAATGATACTGATAGTAACATTGGAGGGGAAATCAATAAATTAATCAAAAATGGTTGTTTAAAAAAAAATAAGTAAACACAATAACAACTTGAAAAGTTATTTTTATACATACACTGTCCCTTTATTTTTCAACATAATTTACACAAACATTGATGCATTTGTTCCATCGTTTTATCAGTTCTCCCAAGCCTGCTGATTGAAACTGCTCTGTTTTCTAAGCCACATTTTCCCTCGACATTAAACTTCTGCGTCATTCGCGAAATGTCTCCCGCCAAAGTGTGTTTTCAGTGGCCCAAAAATGTGGAAATTGCTAGGGGCTAAGTCTATGCTGTAAGGTGGATGTTCCAGAAGTTCCCATCCTAGATGGTTAATTTTCTGATAAATTAACCGAGCCATGTATACTACTCCTCTGGTCAGCAGGCCTGGACGTTTTCTTCGAATTGCATCGCGAAGCATCGATAGAACTTTACAGTAGGAATTAGCATTCACATTGTCGCCTTTTTTAAATTGGTTAAAAGCACTCCTTGACAATAGAGAACACTGCCGGCATCAACTTTCCTGCTGATGGCGTAACCTTGAATTTTTTAACACAAGGCGAAGAAGGATGTTTCCATTGCACTGAAGCAAGCTTTGATTAGGGCTGGTAGGGAATGCCACATTATTCATCCCCAGTAGTAATCCTGTTCAACATGTCTTCTCCTTCATCTGCATATGGACAGAGATGCTACAAGCACAGGCCTAATAGGTTCATTCTGTGGTCGTCCATCAATTGTCTGGGTACCCACCTTAAACAAACTTTCATAAATTGCAGTCGATCATGCAATATGTTGTATGCTGAACCATGTGAGCACTGCAGCTGCTACAGAATCAACCGTTACTCGCCTGTGACCTTTAATCATCTCCTTCATCCGCTGCGCGGATGCGTCTGTTGCAGTATCAACAGGACGACCAGTTTGGACTTCATCAACAATTTAAGAGCGTACTTAAGAAAAAAAATCAACAGCTATGCACTACTTTACGGCATAAATATTCATCAGCATAAACAGGAAGCATTTCCTTATGAATTTCTTTTGCAGGAAGCCCTTTTGCCATACGAAAAACGCACAGCTGCACTTTGTTTTTTGAAGGTGCACTCAGTATGTACAGTCACCATATTTTCTGTGTTGCGAATGCGCATGCATCACCTAGCGGCGCCTAACGAATCGAGATATAAACTTCGATGTTGCTGTCACTTAATGACACCTTTAGAAACCCCCAACTACACTTTCATGCCATTCCCATAACCATTTGTGACTGACTTATTGGCTTCCCCTAGTACACCAGGCTGATGGCCTAGAAACACATGTCACATTTGGAGAGAAAAATATCAGTGGCAAAATATACAATTTCCCCATCTTCACAAGGCCCCCCTCCCCCTCCCTCTCCCCTCCCCTAGTTAGCTTGGCTTGTCGACAGAGTCCCACTTGTCTAGGGTGACCAAACGTCTCGTAAAATATTTTTATAATAATTTTAGGAATTACTTTTAAGAACACAACACACAGTTATAATTCTATCTGTAGACATTATTAGATTTCATAATTTAGGAAACTTTTAATGACTGAATCGTGTTGACGAATATTTTCGTTACAATATTTCTTTCAGAGCTGTTAACAAGCACATTGTTTAGTTTATTTCCTAGTGACTGACTGACTTTCTACCCCACCAGGACATGACACAAGCGATAAACACCCGACGACACAATGTTACACCATGTGGGTGAGGATCACCGTGGAGAGGTCCTAGAAACCTCGTTAAGCCTTTGGCTATATTTATGGCCAGGCTATGTTGCGGCCCCTGGCAAGAGCCAGAGTAGGGCTTCAAATAACGAAAAATTTCATCCTCAAAAGGACGAGAAGATAAATAATTTCCTAGTGACCATGGTTCGGGTTTTAATACCACTGGGGAGCGCGTAATTAACTCTTTCATCCCAGTGACCAAGAAATAAAGGGTGGTTGAGTTAAACTGTCTTGCATGCGATGTTCCGTTTTCAGTTTAAAATAATAATAAGATGTCCCGTTTTCGGCTTAAAATATTATTGGGATGTCTTGTTTTAAGCTCAAAATATTATTGCAATGTCCCATTTTCAGTTCAGAATATTAGAGCGATTTCCCGTTTTCAACTCAAGATATTATGGTCATCCTGTACTTGTAACGCTTTGTAAGGCTGGGATGCCGGGTTCGATCCCAGCTGCGGGCCATGCGCCTTGCCTTGGTTTCGACAGTGGTATCAAGAAAGCCAGATGGCAATGGCAAACTACTGGACATTAATTTGTCTAGAAAAACCACACAACATCCAGGGGCTGTAGGGGTTGGTTCTGCAACGTCCTTTAAAGGATACCCAACTAACCTTCCTGTACTTGTCGTACCACGGGTGTTGGGATTCTTTGCTGGCTGCTGACGATGGGATCGTCCCGGGTGCAATGATGTGGGTTCTTAAAGGGTCACCTCAGCTTATCTTGTCGTAACAAACTCTTCCACTTCTGGGCATTGAATCGGTATTACTATTCCTTGTTTTCCAAATGGACCTAGTAACACACTGACATCTAATAGTTTCCGTCTTCCAGCCCGGTGGCGTCTCCACCATGAAAGTTGCACATTCTACAACTGATGTTCGTTTCTTTCCATTTTGACCTCCCACCGGTATCACTGCTTATCCTTTGCTTGTCTGCTTTCAGCAACTTTGTTCAGAAAATTATATTTTTAAAGAGCGTTTTCTTGTAATGTGTCCAAATATTTCAGTTGTCTCCACCCCCTGGCCCCCGACCCTCAGTTTTCTGTTCTTTCCGTCTCTTCATATCTGATCTGTCTGTGTGTGTGTGTGTGTGTGTGTGTGTGTGTGTGTGTGTAGTTATGTATGTATGCCTGTATGTCTTTATGAAATGGGCCTTCACTTTAGTATATCCACAACTCCAGGGCTTCAGGTCGACTTTCTAATTACCCGATAATTTTCCATGTTTCTTGGTCATGTGTACTATAGTTAAGCATACATAGCATTTGAAATCTATGCCTAATACTCAATTAGTCTTTAGCATTTACCAGTGCATTGACTGTCTTTCTCATGTTTGTCTGTTTACACAATGCTGCCGTTTGTTTGTGCTGGGTGACATGTTGGCGACTTATTTATCTTGCCCTGTAGACAGTGTGTGTTTTGTGCAAGTCCAGAGTGACCGGGAGGGGGTAAGGGGGGGGGGGGTGGGGGGGGGGTAGGAACTACCGTATTACGTTCCCAAGCATATGAGTTAATTAACAGGTCACATATCTGGAATAGAAGAGGGGAACGGACTACCGTTTTATGTCCCCAAGCATATGAGTTAATTAACAGGTCTCATAATCTGGAATAGAAGTGTGACATGTCCCTACACTGCATACCAGTGCTAGGGCTCAATAACTTGCCATGACATTGACAAAGCTTTCTTAGGTATTATTGTTGCTAAGGTGATTTTTAACAAAACAATACACAGCAGTAAATGTATCTGAAAATAGTAATTCTTCTTTTCTTCCGCATCTGTTCCCGCTGGAGTATGGGCCCTCAAAAACTAGGTCTCTCCATTTCCTCCCCATCACTTATACTTCACTCTCTAGCTAACTTCTCCGTCCGTTGTTTTAGTCTTCCTTTATTTCTATGCCCCTGTGAATTCCAGTGCAAAGACATTCTAGTTATCTAGTTCTAAGGTTTTCATAACTTATGTTCTATCTAACGCCAGCGTCTTTTCTTTATCTCTTGGTCCACAGGAATTCTATTATATCAGTGTTTCTAACTTTTAAGCTGTGACAGATATTGCATTAGCAATTTGTACTTTATCAAATTTAGCGCATAAAATGAAATCAATTCCTTATCTTTGGGAATCTTTTTGTAACAAATATGCATAGGAAGTAGATGAACAACCAGAAGTTTCCGCAAGAGTTTAAAGCCAGTGTTCGCGAAGCAAAGCAAAAGCCAGTTTACAAAAATTAACACAGACCGTACAGCTGCAAATATGCAAAAGAAGTCGATGAACTACCAGAAGTTTCCGCAAGAGTTTACAGCCAGTGTTCGCGAAGCAAAGCAGAAGCCAGTTTACAAAAATTAACACAGACCGTACAACTGCAAATATGCAAAAGAAGTGCATGAACTACCAGAAGTTGCCGCAAAAGTTTACAGCCAGTGTTCGCGAAGCATAAGTCAAATGGTTAAGGATTAATATTATTAGTGTATTGCTACAACATATAATTATACTGTTAGTCAACAATTAGTAAAGAGGCAAAGAGTGACTTGCTGTGAGAGGTTAGTTAGTAATTCAAATATTATTTTCATCCACTTACCTATACCTCCGAAATATCTTGACACAATTTATCCACAGTGTGGTTGCACCATTTATGCACAGTCAATATGAAAGCAATAGTTTTCTTCAAACACAAGATAGTTTGCACCTGACAACTGTCGATATTCTCCAGATTTGGCTTCTAAATTACCTGTTTGTATTATCCCTAAAAGTAAGATTTCTACATTTAAAGTAAAAAAGTAATAAACAGCCAGTTCCCAAAAATCCGAACTACTCACTAGAAACAGTGACACTGGCACACACATCACAACACGACTGTCTCCCGTGAATTACAATTAAAATTGCTGTAATCTAACAACTTGTATGTATACTTTACAATATCCGCTTGTCGATTTGTAATACGAATACAATCAAAACACAGAAGTTTGTAAGCATATTATAATGTCACAAAATGCAACATAGAAACGCTTGCAGTAACCTTTTTTCGAGGGGACTCAGCCAACATGTGCCGTGATTCAGTTGTTGGGACCAATATACAGCCGGACATCAATAGTATAGGGGTGTTAGGTTGTGAAATTTACACCAACTAACACTAACCCTAATTCTGAGCCCCCTATAATATTGGACTTTCTCTTGAATTCCCTACGAAATCTCGGAACCCCCGAGTTAGGGTAAAGTGAAAGAAAAGAACCGGTGCCGAAACCTAAAGGCTCAGGTCAGACCGCACCCCCCCCCCCCTCACCCCTCTTCCCCTATATCATGAATTAGCATAATCTCTTTGCTGATTGTAAACATCTGTTCTGCGACTCAACTTGACATAATTTCAGCTAGAATTAACAGCAACAAACAACCTAACTTAATGATACTTTCGTGTCAGTGTTCACCCTAACATAACAGCTAGTAAGTCGGTGCTGAAGCCCTCTACTACACTAAAAATTCCAATGACAATAACTTCATGTGCCATACTCGGTACTTTTGCTGTAGGCTGCTGAACTCCGAGTTAAGTTGATGCCAGAATTGACATCACAGCACTCAAGCATTCCCATGCGTGCTCCGTACTAATCTTCAGCAGACAGCGATGAGTTCCAATACTGATGGTACCGGTGACAATCTGGTTATTTGTCCGTCATGCCTTTCCTCTGAGTGTAGTGAGCCGGCCAGATCCTCTAGTTACACCCAGGTGGCTGCTAACCCTAGTCTCAAATACACTGCAGCTTCATGCAGGTAGAGTTAATGCTAACTGGCCTCGATACACACCACACAAAGGGGACACTCATCAGATTGTATCGAGCATTTAAAATTATACATCACTAATGCGATCAATGTAACATTACAGTAGTATCGAAAGTGGAGATCCAGTTTGGGTTTATGGGATATGCGTAAAAGTTCATAGCGAATGCAATTACATAATGGTCATTAGAGGACAATTTCTGAGCGTAGCGGGCACACAGCACACTATAAGTCCTCTGACAACAAATGGTCTTATAGCAGTTTACATTTACTATAATAATATATGATACATTCTTATCGAGATCTGCGTGTTTAAGTTGAATCAGTGAAAGGTACTTCCAAATGTTGCAGAGATGTGGATGTCTGCATATACATAGGAACACTTTAGGGAACGCTATGAACTTAGTTGGAAAAATAAAGAAGTATTATCAATATGACCAGGCTTTACGTGCAATATATATTTAAAACGGAAGCATATAAAGGAAATTCATAAAACCATTTTTAACAAACGACTGGCCCGATACAAGTTGATGTCTTGTCCCTGATTATTTTTAAATTTTTCCATTAACCCTACAAAACACAGGAAATGAAAAAAGAAGACTGCTATAGGAAAAACAACAAGAATACTTGGTAGTGAAGATGATAGGATATAGTAGCAAAAAGTAAACGAGAGGCATCGAAAACACTAAAACAATTAACAGAATCAGAGCATCAAATGAGATCATCAGTCAAGATAAATGGCAATATTAGCAGAGAGGGAGATGATACAAACTCTGTCGATTTACCAATAAGCATTAGAAACTGGTGTAACATGACGCCTCTGTCGTATGTCTTTAGTATGGTTTCCCCTAGTAATCAAAGACACTCTAAAGTGACTTAATGTTAGATGGTGGCTAGCATTGGTCTAGAAGGTACTCCGCAGCTCCAACGACCATCCAACATCACTACAGAGGTGAGGCGAGTAAAATTTTGATTCCCACGGCAATAACAAATATAACTTTGCACAACTTGGTCTGACTTCCTCACCACTTGGAAGCCCCCCAGACCAGACAGCAAACCTCTTATAGTCAATATATAACACAGTAATGAAATCTGACCCAACAACACCCCACTCACAAACAATCTAACCTTAAAGAAATGGATAAGACTGAACACTGACAAAATCTGAATCCAATATAATAATACATAATTTAATAGGTACAACACACGAAAAGACTCTCAAAGTAAAATAAATGAAGATGACGAATCAAATTACATCACTGCATAAAGTATTGAACTATTCCAGAAAGACTCCTGGTCTGCCTAAAACACTTCATAAGTCATCATAGCACAACCCTGTTGTGAGTCGATAGAAGTGGGCACTAAGGTCTTGGGTGGCTGCAGCTCTGTTTTACACCTATGTGCGCATCCGTGATGGTCATGATCCTCTCCACAATTTGTAGGTAGGATTTCAATGGGAGCAGTGCCGGACAAAGTGTTGGACATCAGGGTCTATGCAAACAATTAAATGTGCAGAAAGCACTAATTGTTCGTTTTTGAAAATACAGTAGAACCTCGCTCAACGAGCACCTCTCGTAACGAGTAATTCGCATAGCGAGCAAAACAAATTGTAAAAAAAAATGACTTAACGAGCGATGTTTCGCATAACGAGTGGCGAGGAGAGGGGAAATCCAGAACTTTGTGCATATTGTATCAGTCTGTGTTTATTACTCGTTCCAGTAACATCGCAGTGTCGCTTGTGATCACACATTTTCTTAAACTTGAGTTATATTGTGATATATGCATATGAATCCTCCAGACCTACAAGATGACCTCTCTGAAGAATTTCAGTTCATCAAGATCCAGTTTTTGCCTCCCAGCACCACTCCGTTACTCAACCCCATGAACCAACAAGCTATTTCTAACTTTAAGAAGCTCTACATTAAAGCACTCTTCGAGCAATGTTTTCAGGTGACTGAAGGGAAGAACCTCACTTTCAAAGAGTTTTGGAAAAATCACTTCCACATCGTTGCCTACTTCAAGATGATAGACAAGGCGGGGGAAGGGGTTACCAAGAGAACCCTAACTTCTGCTTGGAAGAAGCTTTGGCCGGAGAGCGTTGTCGATTTTTAACTTGAGGAGCTCGAGGCAGTACCTATGGAACCTGTAGTCAACAAGACTATGTCTTTGGCCACTGTCATGGGATTGTAGGTGGATTAGAGTGATATTGAAGAGCTAGTCGAAGAGCACAGCCAAGTGCTGACCACCCAAGAGGTTATGGAGTTGCATTGTGTTTCACAGAAAGAAGTTTTGGAGGAAAGTTTGTCAGAGGAGGAGGAGAAGGTAACAGAAAAGCAACAATCTTCTGGCGAAAAAAAAAAAAGAAATGCTGAAAGCATGACAAACTGTTGCATCTTACATTGAGATGCATCACCATAATAATGAAGTGGCTATGCGCGTTGCAAATTTATTTAATGATAAGTTATAACTACGGAAAAGATTTTCTGAAACACTTGAACAGAACAGACCAAGTCACAGTTTTTCGCTTACGCACTGGACACTGCAGACTCAATAAACACTCACATAAATTAGGTATGAGCCAAACAGCTCTCTGCCAGTGCCTTCGTGCTGAACAGACTCCATAACATGTCCTGCAAGACTGTCCTCTCCTGGCGGAGCTGCGGAGCGACATATGGCAACACCCAGTAGAACTGACAACTAAGCTTTGTGGAAACCTAAGAGACCTTGAAAAGACATCCCAGTTTATGACCCACAGTGGATTATGCGCATGACCAGAGATCGCTGAAGAAGAAGATTTAATGATAATGCAGTGATGCTATGCATCATAATTATTTCGACTTTTTTTCCCCTGCAAATCGAATTAGCATTCCAAGTGGGTTCGTTCCGTGTTTGAAGAAAATATAAAGATGATTCACTCTCCTTAAAAATATGTGTGTAATTTTCTTTGAATAAACGTTAAACATAGATAAGTGATTTTTTCGACAAGGGACGCATTATCGTATTTTACATTAATTTATATGAGAAAAATTGTTTGGCATAACGAGTGTTTCGCTTAACGAGTATAATTCTGGAACGAATAATGCTCGTTAAGTGAGGTTCCACTGTACAGGGAAAGGTTCCCTGAACATGTTAATGTCAAAGTTTAACACCTCAACTTGCAACACTCTGGTTGGGTTGGCAGAAGACTATATCATGGACCTTGTATATCTGCACATAATGTTGATTGTTCGGTACCAATTGGCATTTGTCAAGTGTGATACCAATTGTCACCTCCTATTGCTTCACCACAATGACTGGTTTCAGGCAATCAAAGGTACTGCTGTACTGTACCGAGGTACTGCTGTATTGTACCAAGGTAGGTGCTGGTGGGTACAGACATGGGATGCAGTTTTAAAACAATGGTAAAATATAAATGGTGATTCTGACTAGGCCTCCAGAGAGATCATCACGCATCCTGTGAACAAAGTAAAACAAGAGTTAGCTAACCACTAAATACTGTACCCTGTGCACTCTCACTAAACAATGCAACACCAGTCAAATGCTCAAATGATACTGTTTGCTAGTACAGATCCGACAGGGCTGTATACATTTCCCAGGGTCTCCTAGTAGCAAAGACTGATAGTGATCTATTCTGCCGAAGACTTCTTCACTCGTGACAGCGCTAGACTGCCTATCAAGACAACAGAGTGCTAACATTCAGTCTTTTTTCATTATAGGGTGCCTACACTCACACAGAAATACCAAAGATGTATGAACACATAAGTAAGAAGAGTTTTAAAGTATCGAACACATAAGTAAGAAGAGCTTTAAAGTATCGAACACATAAGTAAGAAGAGCTTTAAAGTATCAAAAACACGACACAATATTTACTCCACCAACGACAGCCATTCCGTATTTACAGTGTTCAGGGCGGAAGTTACGTCATTCTCGGTAACTTTAAAGCCTGAGCCGAGACTAACAGTGAACCAACTGCGATCTAGATCACCCCGGTATGCCAGTTTCTCCTATATTCAATTATATACACATGCATAAGACATGAAGAATTCATATTATAAAAAAGATACATAAAGTCCAATAATAAAGTCTAAACTGGGCCATCCATTGAATGAATATTAGAAGATAACCCCCATTGGCCTGTAGGTGATCCCTCTGGTTTCGCGCGTCTCTGCAGTTTAAATCGTCTGACGGCCATGTGTTTCTTCACGTAGTTACACTTGTCTTACATACAGCAGCAGGGAAGTGTAGTACAATTATATTAATCTACAATGTACTTACCCATGCTCATTTGAAGTTCCCGGATGAAATGAAGACTTTCAAAGAAGGTACTGCGAGACTTTCAAGACAAGGGCGAAACCCGTCTAGAAGTTCTGGAGGTTGAGTTCACGAATGAATATATCATTTCAAATCCACCCGAATCAGAAGCGGGAAGCTTCCTTCTGCCAAAAGAGGCGGGGATTCGGTCAAGCAATTTGGCTTCAAACGACCTAGAAATCGCTTACCTATGAGTGAATTCATATCGTAACTCACTCCTAACAGAATAAGGATAGAATGTAATCCTTATATCAAGATTGTGAAACATTATAATAAAAAAAAAAAAGGACGTTTTACTCATGGAGGAAAGTCCAAGATTTGAAAATAGCTAATTTACATAGCGATGTGCAAGATGTGGATGAGTTTAAACTCTTAGGGGTGTTCTGCTGGTATGTGCAAATAGGGTCTTTTTGACGGTCTTGGTATACAATACAGAGACCACACCACACACCACATTTTACAGCTATAAATCTCTTTTAACAACAGTGAAAAGACGGAAAATACAATGGTATATCATGTACCAAAATATGTTGATGTTGTTGTTCGTTCATCACAAATTATTAGGACCACTCTTTCTTTCATCCTTCATGAAACTATAGCTGCTTGTCTGTAAGTCCCATGGTGAATTATAAGCCCGATGTGGGTCAGGAATGTTCTAAGAAAATAAAGGCATAGAAGAATATATTTAGGTAAAGAGCCTGTTGACTGGCCTTTCTAGCCTGTTTTCACTGCTCAGCTGCGCTTTTTCTAGATGCCTTGCAAGTCACTGTCCCTCTTCTGATAGACTTTCGCCATATAGTTCGGTCTTGCGCAGCAGCCTCCTAAGTGTCAGTTATTCTATCAACAACTCTAAATTTCTTGCCATTTACCGACCTATCCAAAACGATACTACCTGTCTCAGGAAAAGGTGAAGAGGAGAGGTGGGCCAAGACCTGTATACATATTTTAGCTGATTTGACAGGTCTCCAACATGTTAACATAAAGTCCACTGCACTTGACATTCACCAGTGGAGGGGAATGATCAGTTAACAAAGTCAGTTGATTGTCCTGTACAGAACGTTGCCTAACCAACCCAGCTTTTTCTGGTTCTTTGTGATTTAACGAGTCAGTGTTAAATTCAGTAGTTTTCCATTGCCTCAAACAGCCCAAACCACAGGCCCCGATTTAGAGTACAACTAAAAAGACACCTTAATAAAGACTTTTGCTGACCAGTCTCAGAAACTGGTAACCCAACACCCAACATACGGTGTTGTGGGTCTGTAACGACGACTATGATGGTGATAATGTTGATAATGATAATGATCATGAATATACAGAATGATAATATGGGAATCAAAATAAGGGAAAAATCCAAGTACTTGGGCACAAAGTTCAACTGCTTCCACATACGATCTAAACTATGGTTATATGTAAGGTATACTAGCCCTACAACATCTCATAAAAGTTAATGCTTGATCTCATAACACCGAGAACTAAATATACAAATCACAGATAAGACCAACAGTCATATATGGCTTTAAGACTTAGATTACAACTAAAAAGATACCTTCATTCTGAACTTTGAGAACATGAGCTTACAACGATCTTTGGGATCATCTTGTTAGTTGGTAAGTCGACAGATTGCCCTCACTGTACATCGTACAATTCAGTACATAAGTGCTCGGATCCGCTCCTCACTAAATATCGCACCATGTAGCCGCTGATGACACCAGTCCTGTGTTGGTTTCTGTTTCTTCTTTGGCTTTCTGCGTATTGCTCTTATCTGGCCATGCTCATTTTAGCATGCTCTTATGGCAGTCTGGTCTTGGTTGCAGGTTCATAGTCATCACTTGGTAAACGTCTTACCTCTCGTAGATCATTCAGTATATCAGCCTGATTGATGGTACGTTTATCTGCAAGCCTATCAGCGTGCTCATTTCCTTGCACGTCTGTGTGCCCTGGCACGAATATGAAACTAATGTATGTCAGCCCTTACGCCCTTAGGCCACACTCACCGAGTCACTAAAATGTCACTGATTTTTTTATCATTAAGGATGAAAACAGTGGAGAATGAAGAGGGAGAAGCAACAGTGAAGTTCATAATCTGTTTGAATCGCCATTAATCACTTGCATCATAAATGCTAATACGCGTAGTGCATATAGAGAGAATGGCAGATAACTTAGAGACCACATCTGCTTGCACAGAAAAGGTTGATAGGAATAGACTGCTAGGTACACGGTGGAAAGAAAATATTTAATCGGACCGACATACCCTTGGAATCATCAAGCAGATAAAAGTCAATCAAAGACATGAACAAAGAGGGTTATATCTGCAGCAAAGAACTCCAAAGGTCGAAGAAGACGAAGAAGTTAGTTGAATGTTGACGACACCAGAGAAAATTTTTTTTTTTTTTTTTAACTTAAGGAATAAAGGCCAAATAATTAGTTTCTGCGCTACACGATTTTAGCTAATGTTTACATTATTTTACTAAATTCAATCACCATCTTATCTGTGTAGCGAATTGAACATGACTGCTATTTATTTTAACCACAAAAAAGCTGAGATTCCTATCTGATTCTGTAGATGCTTCTATCCAATATGTTGAAACTAAATGCTTCTTGCGATGTCTTTTCTGATTATGCAGATTGTATTGACCTGTGTTCATCTTTGATAGGTCCAAAGGTTCATTCAAGCTTCTGTTCCCAAAAGTCTGTATTGTGTCTTTTCAGTTGTACTCCAAATCGGGACCTGTAGTTTGGGTCTTTTTGGGCCATGGCAAACTACTGAATATAACCGCAAGTGTGAATGATAGAGACGGACAAACAGACATAAAGGCAGACAGAGAGATATTTAGACTGACGGACAGACAGACAAACAGTCAAATAGATAAATAGAAAGCTAGACAGACAGACAGACAGACAGACAGACAGACAGACAGACAGACAGACAGACAGACAGACAGACAGACAGACAGACAGACAGACAGGCAGGCAGGCAGGCAGACAGACAGACAGACAGACTGACAGACAGACAGACAGACAGACAGACAGACAGACAGACAGACAGACAGACAGACAGACAGACAGACAGACAGATAGATAGATAGATAGATAGATAGATAGATAGATAGATAGATAGATAGATAGATAGATAGATAGATAGATAGATAGATAGATAGATAGATAGATAGATAGACAGACAGACAGACAGATAGATAGATAGATAGATAGATAGATAGATAGATAGATAGATAGATAGATAGATAGATAGATAGATAGATAGATAGATAGATAGATAGATAGATAGATAGATAGATAGATAGATAGATAGATAGATAGATAGATAGATAGATAGATAGATAGATAGATAGATAGATAGATAGATAGATAGATAGATAGATAGATAGATAGATAGATAGATAGATAGATAGATAGATAGATATAGATAGATAGATAGATAGATAGATAGATAGATAGATAGATAGATAGATAGATAGATAGATAGATAGATAGATAGATAGATAGATAGATAGATAGATAGATAGATAGATAGATAGATAGATAGATAGATAGATAGATAGATAGATAGATAGAAACTGACTGACTGACTGAAAGACGGGCGGACCAAGAACGATAGAGAGACATCGAGAGAAAGAAATAGAGAGAGGGACGATAGACAGCTATGAGAGAGAAAGAGGGAGAGAGAGCCTGCAAGATATAGAGCGCGCAGAACAGAGAAAGAAATGGCGGTAGAGAGCTGTGCTCTGGGTTTG
>CAJHNH020003819.1:50000-56027 GCA_905116865.2 Candidula unifasciata
TTATTAACATTGTTGTTGTAGCAGTAATAGCTCCCTTGCTATCTCAGTATTTGTTTCAGCATTTCTTGGAAGAGAACATAAAACTCGTCAACACGACATTGATTCCTACAAATGCTTCAACGTCATGCAAAGATACTACAGACTCAGAAGATGATGTTATAAACACAGTACAAAAACAGGCTTCCAACATCTACCTGTATGCTAACATTGTCACAAACATTCCCGCATTTTTCATGTGCCTCTTCATCGGATCCCTCTCAGATTTGCTAGGCCGAAGGTCACTGCTCATTGCATCCGTTTTGGGAGCAATAGTCAAGACCTCAATCCTGTGTATCGTTATCAAATTGAAACTAGATGTCGAGCTGATATACATTGGGCATGCAGTAGACGGTCTTGTGGGGTCATACTACTCCACGACCCTCACAGTGTCAGCTATTATAACAGACATCACTCAAGACGAGTCGAGTAAAGCTGTTCGTTTTGCCATAATTGAGGGACTTATTTTAGTCTTTGGAGCTTTGACTCAGGTAGGAACATTCTTATCACCACATCATCATCATCATCATCGGTCTCTTTGTCTCCGTTCCTCCTCTTCCTTCATTCATCCTCCATTTTTTAATGCTGCTGCTCCGGTTCCTGATTTTTCTCCGATGAGTTTGCCATGAAAAGGTACACTTTCCATTTCCAAAAACGAAACAAAAAATATTTTATTTTTTACTTTTACTGTTTACTGTTTGTTACAAAATTCCGCTTGCTTTGTGTCTCGTACATAGCCAAAAGAACGCTCTCTGCATGCTAACGCGATGTGAGCAGACACTGTAACATGTGAAAGCTATCAGTTACTAGTACTGGACTACGTTGCTGTCTGAGTACACATACTGTCAACAGCGAAGCGCGGAGGAAAATCCCGCGATACCCTCTCTCGTGTAATTGTTACCTGCAAACGCTTACAGTGGCGAATTTATTACACTCCCAATTGTTGTGTATAATGTTCAACTGGAAGTGGTAAACCGGTATTATCATGATCAAACGACACTTCTCAGGTGATGTCTTCAATAAAATAAACACCAACCTTAAACCCAGAGCAGTTTTTTCTTCTTTCTTTTTTTTTCTTCACGTCTAGAATGACTCTCGGCGTCAGGGCAGGAAGAGATCTCTGGAATGGGCCCCTTTGTTCGCTTCGTATTAAGTACTTTTTAGTGTATCTGATATTTTTGTGGTCCATGTTCTGTATGGTCGACCTCTGGCTCTCTTACCGCTGTATCTGTATAACATTGCTCTTCTGTGATGCCCTGTCTAATGCCAATCTTCTTACATAGCCAAACAATTTGATTTGTTTACCTATAAAGTTCAGTGTTGGTTATGTGCCAACTATACTCCTGATATCATCGTTCTTAAATCGACCTTTCCTCGTTACACCTAGGATAGCTCGTAAACATTTTATTTCTGTCTAGATTATTTTTATTCTGGCTTCTGAAGACAGTGTCCATGTTTGACATTGATAGCATTAAGCTGATAAGAATATTGTGTTTCACACTGTTATTTTTATGTTCATATTCAGAAAGAGCAGTTTCTGATAGTGATATTATGCCCGTTTACATACATACGATGATCATTCGAGATAAGCTACAGACCCATGCATATTCGAGGAAAAGTAAATGAGTCACAAATGGTTATGGAATTGCAGGAAAATGTAGCTGGTGGTTTCTAAAGGTGTCATTAGGTGACAGCAACATCGAACATTATGTCTCCATTCGTTAGGTGGCCAAAAAAAAAAAGCACAACAGCATGTTGTTCTTCGAGTGTACACTCCGTAAGTACAGTCGCCATTTTTCAGCATGCGCATTCGCAACACAGAAAGAATGGCGACTGTACTTACGGAGTGTACCCTCGAATAACAACATGTTGTTGTGCTTTTTTTTGGGGGGGTGGGGGTGGGGAAGAGAGGTAAGGGGGGGGGGGGCTGCCTGCAAAAGACATTCAAAAGGAAATGCTTCCTGTTTATGCTGACAACTGTTTATTCCGTAAGGAGATGCATAGTAGGGTTTTTTAAAAAATTCTTAAGTACGGGAGCCATTTAGAGAATGACGCAAAAGTTGAATGTGTGGTGAAAATGTGGTTTAGAAAACAGAGCACGCAGTTCTACGCAGCAGGTTGGGAGGACTGATAACATGATGGGAAAAGTGCATCGATGTTGGGGGAAATTATGTTGAAAAATAAAGGGACAGTGTATGTGTAAAAAAGAACTTTTTTTCAAGTTGTTATCGTCTTAAGTTGTTTTTTTTTTTTTTTTTCAACAACCATTTGTGACTCATTTTTTGACATCATCTCGTATGTTTTGTATGTTGCAAAGATCATTCTGGTAACTGACTGTTGAAAAGTCCCAGATGTTCCTTTTTCATCAGCCCCCAGCATACAAACACGTCTATACATAGGTTCAGGATGCCCAGTGGCTATTGGAGTCTAGGTGGCAAAGTTATTAAGCCATTTGTCTCGCGTTCTGAAGGTGGTGGGTTCGTTTAACGGCTTCGTCATTGGGTTTATCAGTACAATTTATGGAGCTACCTGGGGATGGTCACCGCAGCTGCGAAGCTCATGTTTTGTGCGGCACTCCCCGCAGACAGCTAGCTAGTGGCTTATGCCCTCTCAGCCCCATCTTGCTCCCATATAAAATTTGTTGAGCGGGATCAGCGGGCCCTTTGATCATCTGTAGAAGTTCAAATTGTTGTACATTTCCTAATAATGCAAGCATATTATCATATTTTTGACCTTTATAACATAAAATGATTATTATTATTAGGCACTCAAACTGAGCTTACCCCTCCCTTCTTTTTGAGCAAACCCCAGTGTGTGCTCTGTGCGGACATCCCTGCATCTACATATTCTGCATGTTTCGAATCAATATGGCCAGTGAAAGCTTAACTGTATGCTCGAATAAATAGTCACAGATGACCCCTCAAGCATTACAAAAACACATGCATGCCTGGATGCATGCATTTGTTGCAAATCAGTATGACAACTGTCGCGTGAATTGCACGAATATGCAGTTGAGTTTTTTCCAACAACCATAAAAATGTGTATGAATGCATTTGTTGCAAGTCACTTTGACCAGCAAAAATCACTGATTCGCATGAATAAAGTCACACGTCTTGCCACGATTATAGAATTACCGAGTTTTCACCGCCCTCATGCAGGACGCAATTTTTCCTTCTTTTAAAGCCCCACTCCAGCTGATGCCTGGGATCCTGATATAACCGAATCTATGGGTTGAGCGGGGTTTCTGGGACCTGTCTCCGGGTGATCCTCATCCGAATGGTGCCACTTTATATCACTGGGTGTTTTTCGCTCTGTGTAATGTCCTAGTGAGGTTAAACGTCATCATTATCGTCGTCACGATTTAAGAAATACAATAAAATCTATACATAGAATATAAAAATGCATACACACATAAATCTGCACAAAACACATAAGAACATACAACAAAACAAAAATACAGAAACGCACATAAATACGCAGAACCACATAAAATACAAATAAACCTCATAAGTATAAACATTACAGCTGCGGGTGAAATGACAGCAGACCGCTTTTCCTTGATGTTGACAATTCAGAGCTGAACATTTAGAAAAAAATTTCAAACTACAGTAGAACCTCGCTTAACGAGCGACGTCTCGCACAACGAGTGGCGAGGAGAGGGGAAGCCCTCAATTGTGCGCATGTTACATCAGTCTGTGTTTACCACTTGTTCCAATAGCATCGTAGTGTCGCTTGTGATCACACATTTTCTCAAACTTGAGTTGTATTGTGATATATGTACATGAATCATCCAGGCCTACAAGATGATCTGTGTGAAGAATTTAAGTTCATCAAGATCCAGTTTCTGCCCCCCCCCCCCCCCCCCCCCCCCAAACACCACTTCGTTACTCCAGCCCATGGACCAGCAAGTTATTTCTAACTTTAAGAAGCTCTACACTAAAGCACTCTTCGAGCATTGCTTTCAGGTGACTGAAGGGACCAACCTCACTCTCAAAGAGTTTTAGAAAAATCACTTCCACATCATTGCCTGCCTCAAGAGGATCGACAAGGTGGGGGACGGGGTTACCAAGTGAACCTTAACTTCTGCTTGGAAGAAGCTTTGGCCGGAGAGCTTTGTCGATTTGTGACTTTGAGGGTTTCGAGACAGTACCTGTGGAACCTGTAGTCAACGAGATTGTGTCTTTGGCCACTATCATGGGATTGCAGGTGGATAACAGTGATATCTAAGAGCTTGTGGAAGAGCACAGCCAAGAGCTGACACCCAAGAGCTTATGGAGTTGCACTGTGTTTTACAGCAAGAAGTTCTAGAGAAAAGTTTGTCAGAGGAGGAGGTAACAGAAAAGCAACAATCTTCTGACGAAAAAAAAAAGAGAAATGCTGAAAGCATGGTAAACTGTTGCATCTTACATTAAGAAGCCTCACCCTAATAAGGAAGGGACTTTGTGCGCTGCAAATTTATTTAATGATAATGCTGAGTCGCATTTTCGCCAAATTTTGAATCGTCGGCAAAAACAAATGTCTGGACATCTTTCTAGTAAAAAAAAATTATTATCTATGTATCATAATTGTTTCGACTTTTTTTTCTGCAAATCAAATTTACATTCCAGGTTCGTTCCGCGTTTGAACAAAAGATGAAGATGATTCACTCTTCTTAACAAAATGCATATAATTTTCTTTGAATAAACGTTATACATAGCATTTTGCGAGTATTTTTTTTTTCGACATGAAACGCATTATCGTATTTTACATCAATTTATATGAGAAAAATTGTTTCGCATAACGAGTGTTTCGCTTAACGAGTTTGATTCTGGAAGGAATTATGCTCGTTATCTAGGTTCCACTGTACCTATAAAATGTCTTGTAAAACCCACATCCACTCTCGGGTTGGTTCTTAAAGAATACAAAACTAACCTCATAACACACTAGCAAATTACGGTGATTTATTAATATCTCACCCCCACATGACGTCACAGGACAGTCCAACATTTTAGAGGGTGGTACGACTGAGTTTCTCAGCTTTCTGATGCTTTTAACGACCCCAAAACGTCTAGAACTGGCCCTAACTCCTACCCACCTTGATCCACGAGAGCATGAAGCCTAGGTCCAACGACTGCATAAAGCCTATCTAGCACCCCCTGAAATATTAGACTGTCCCGTGACCTGTAGATGTTCCCTGTTTGGGGTAGGATATTAATAAAGCACCGTAAATTACTTTTATCTTTTTTTTTCAGTTGGCAGTGGGATTTTTGATTGAAAACACGGGATTCTTTATCCCTGTGCTGATGTGTGACTGTATATTGGTAATCCCACTCTTTGTGATCATATTCATTCTCCCGGAGACTCTGACCCAAAGAGGCACATTTTCCTGGAATATATGGAAGCATATCAAAAAGGTAAGCAACTGTTATTGGCGTAACTTTGCTGAGCAAGTATGTTTGAGTCAGAATCGCCAATCACAGGGATTGTTTAGGAATAAACTCACAGGGAGCAAGTACAGCAGGGATCTACCAGTCATCAGTAGAAGTTATCCTCGTCGACAAGTGTTTCGGCCCACGATTCTCCTAGACACTTTCGGAGGTAGGCCCACCTGAGTTCATGAAGCTCAGGGCTGGTACCCTGCTGCAAGAGATTACCGGATGGTGTTTTTCTTTCGGATAGGGACAAGACGACTTGGTGATTTGCAGAAGGTACTGTGATTACAATTGACCTTGGTTCCGAAGTCGAGCAAACCTAAAATGGCAACCGGGAAATGTATTGGAAGGTAAAGACGGTCGTCGTAATTTTGACTATATAGCCTATCTAATGTTTGATTTGTAAAAAATATGGATCTAGCATCATATGTCCGATGCACCACTTATGTCATAAATGTTATATAGATTTAAAATACAGTAAATTTCATACATAATTTCTTTTCATTCTATAGTTTTTTATTTTTATTTTGTGAAGAACCGATGTGAAACGATGGACCATGAATCGTGATCTGTGGGAGAC
>CAJHNH020003820.1:0-56025 GCA_905116865.2 Candidula unifasciata
TAATCTATTATCATCTATCTATCTAATCTATCTATCTATCTATCTATCTATCTATCTATCGATCTATCTATCGATCTATCTATCTATCTATCTATCTATCTATCTATCTATCTATCTATCATCTATAGCTATCTATCTATCTATCTATCTATATTCTATCTATCTATCTATCTATCTATCTATCTATCTATCTATCTATCTATCTATATGCTTTCTATCTATTTCTATCTATATATCTACTCTATCGATCTATCTATCTATCTATCTATCTATCATATCTATCTATCTATCTATCTATCTATCTATCTATTCTATCTATCTATCTATCTATCTATCTATCTATCTATCTATCTATTCTATCCTATCTATCTATCTATCTATCTATCTATCTATCCTCATCTATCTATCTATCTAATCCTATCTATCTATCTATCTATCTATCTATCTATCTATCTATCTATCTATCTATCTATCTGTACTATCTATCTATCTATCTATCTGTTATCTGTCTATCTATCTACGATCTATCTATCTATCTATCTATCTATTATTGTCTATCTATCTATCTACATCTATCTATCGTCTATCTATCTATCTTATCCATCATCTATCCTATCTATCTACACTATCTATCTAGCTATCTATCTACCTATCTGTCTATTCTAATACCTGTCTATCTATCTATCTATCTATCTATCTACATCTAGTCTATCTATCTATCTATCTCTATCTATCTATCTATCATCTATCTATCTATCTATCTGGTCTATCTATCTATCTATCTATCTATCTATCTATCTATTCTATCTATCCGATCTATCTATCTATCTGTCTGTCTGTCTGTCTGTCTGTCTGTCTGTCTGTCTGTCTGTTCTGTCTGTCTGTCTGTCTGTCTGTCTGTCTGTCTGTCTGTCTGTCTGTCTGTCTGTATGTCTGTCCTGTCTCTTCTGTCTGTAGTCGTCTGTCGTGTCTGTCCTGTCTGTCTGTCTGTCTGTCTGTCTGTCTGTCGGTCTGTCTGTATTTCTGTCCTGTCCTGTCCTGTCTGTCTGGTCTGTCTGTCTGTCTGTCTGCCAGTCTGTCTGTCTGTCTGCTCACTGACCTGTCTGTCTGTGTATCTCTGTCCGTATGTACGTACATCTTTTAATATGTCTAAATATTCGTGGCATCTGTTCACATTAAAAAACAATATCAAGATTTCACTAACAATTTTCATTTTCTATTTTTCCTGGCGTGGATAGAGAGCATTTGAAAGCTAAAAATTTAATTACGTATGCGTTCTTTTCGTTGACAACATCAATTTGTAACAAAAAAAAAATGCACTCAAGATAATGATCTTCCCACACTGCTTGTGTCAGATACTGAAAAAGTGAAACGTTGACCTAAGGCACTGATACTGGTCAGCATATGCAGTACTGTTCTTTGTTCTGTAACAGTTATTTTCAAGTTGTAATAGTAGTACTTTTACCCCACCAGGACATCACACAAGCGATAGACACCCGATGACACAATGTGCCACTATGTGGATGAGGATCACCCGTAGAGAGGTCCCAGAAACCGCGTTCAGCCATCTGGCCATATTTATGGCCCGGCTATATTGCGGCCCCTGGCAAGAGTCAGAGTAGGGCTTCAAAATAAGGAAAATTGCATCTCACTATGGATAACTAATTTTTGTTTTCAAGTCTTTGACCTCAACATTCATCTCGTTCCTGTCTACAACAGATAGCAGAAAGTGTCGATCCTGATGTGCATAAAATGTTTCGAAAAAGTGGAAACAGATTAACTACATTTATTCTTTATGTAAGTACACTTCTTTATTTGCAAAGCTTTAAGTCCTTGCGTCCTTTTCAGGACGTATTTTTTTGTTATTTGAAGCCCCACTCTGGCTTTTGCCAGGGGCCGCAATATAGGCAGGCCATAAAAATGGCCAAATGTCTGAACGCGGTTTTCAACATTCACAGTCCGACAGCCCAGTCGCACACAGCTCTCTCTCGATCGCTCGATATACCGCCCGATACAGCCACGTGTCTCTCGTTAGCTTGCTAACTATCCATTCGCAGCCAGATTATCAATAGCTAGATACTGGTCAGAACTCGCTTGACATTCGGCTGAGTTTTGGCTCGACTAAGCTATTGTTATTCGTCTGCGGGTGGGTTATTAGCGGCCCGGGAGCACAGCATTGTTGAAGAGCCAGCCATACCCGCCAGTTTTTGGAACGATTGCTAGAGAACTAAGGAGAAAGCACGCTTGGGTGTCCTTTTTAGGATACTCTAACAAGCCTTGCCGACTCCGAAGGGACCTAGCTTTCGCCACAAATCGCAATTGCCACCACTGATTTTCCTATCATGGGAAAACGACAAGCAGCCGCACCTACACCAAGAAAGAGGAGAGCCGTACCAGCAGCAGCCTCACCGGCAGGCGCCCCTATCGCGGCGCCCCGCACACCTACGCCGCCAACAACTGAAGCCGCCCCTATCGTGGCGCCAGCACCAGAAGCCGCCCCTATCGAGGCACCGACACCTGAAGCCTCCCCTATCGTGGAGCCACCGCCTAAAGCCGCCCCAGTCGTGGCGCAGAGACTCACAAGCACCCGCTTACCCAAGCAGCAGCCTGGAGCCCACACCACAGACATCATGCAGTGCTCACGCTGCAACAGGGCGTGGCACACCGCCGCGACATGCCGCAGTGGCCCTATCTGTCGATACTGCTCGGGGGCCCACGACTTCAAGGAGTGTCCGCTAGCGAAACTCGATAGCGACTTCAAAAAGCCTAACAAAAAGCGGAAATGCAGCAACTGCTCAGGCCCAAACAGTGCGAGGTACCTGGGGTGCCCATACCTCAAGAAGTGCAGGAGAGAGATGACAGCCGCCTCAGCCAGAGACACATACCAGGCGCCCAGACAGCCAGAGGTGATTCCAGTCACAAACAACAACGCGACAACACAGGAAGTGAGAGCACTCAAAATCGCAATCCAGAAGCTGACAGCAGACAAAGAGAAGGCCACCGCTGAAAGACTCGAGATGCTGGGACTAATCTCCCAAACACTAGACGAAGTAAGAGCCCAGAAGCGAGACAGAATAGCATAAGCTGCGCACCACACCAAGCTACTAGCAGAAGTAACTGAAGCAAACAAAAAACTCCAAGGCCTCCTGACACAGCTGAAGACAGAACAGGACCAGGCAGCAACCTACCGACTAGCAGAAAGAGAAGAAAGAAAGGCAGAGACGGCCTTACTTAACGAAGCAAGAGAGTCCGCGTACAGAGAAGTCGCCCTGCTAGTAAAAACAACAGCAGAAGCAGAAGCAGCTACGCGAGAATCAAAACAAGAACGAGAACTCTTACTAGCAGAGAAAAACAAGGCACCAGCCGCCAAAGCAAACATCAGCAGGGCTGACAAAAGTACAGAAACAGAAACCGTAGAGGAAGGCACTGCCAATGAAGAAGACTCTGAAGAGATCCTAGTCATAGCAGAAGAGGAAGATTCTCAAGGAGATGAAGAAGTGGAACAGGAAGCAGTACAATCCACGAACCAGTACTGCGATCCCGTACACGCGGCTGCATTGAAGGACATAGCGGACAGAGAAGTCAGCCTACAAGAAATGCTCGATGATTTTAACCAGCCGATGAACCCCCATCGACTCGAGCTGGGCATTGGCAAATACAGAATGCAGTTCTGCCAGGAAGAACTTGCAAGAGAGCGATTCCTCCCAGCAGCAGCACTCAGATCCAAGCGAGACAAGAACAAAATAATGATGTATCAAGCATGCGCAGCCCTTAATAGGTTAAACGCTGCTCGAAGGGAATTAAGCCAACTCCAACAAAGCAATTCCACGCACTGAACGGAAAACAGCCCGACTGCAAAACCGTGAAGCCAATAGCCAACCAGAACTGACCAAAGCCGCCATGACACCGACCAAACCCAGCTCACCGGACCGGAAAACTCACCCGCGCAAAACCAACCAGGCATTACCAAAACCTGACAACAGAAGCAAGACCCCGCCCAAACCGGCAAGCCGCACGCAAAGCCCACGCTGCTGACATAACGCAACAAATGACAGGAAACTCAGGCGAAAATGATCGCCACAAGGAATAAAAACAAATCACACCACAGTTGAACCGACTTCGATATAGCAAGCCGTCAGGCAGCTGAAAGAGGTCAAAATTTGGAATTTTTGTTTCTTACGAATTGAATTGAATTGAATTGAACGCGGTTTCTGGGACCTCTCCACGGTGATCCTCATCCACATGGTGGCACGTTGTGTCATCGGGTGTTTATCGCTTGTGTGATGTCCTAGTGGGGTAGAAAGTCACTCACGCACTCACTTCTTTATTGAATTAACCAAACCCCAAGCTTTTTATAATTTTTTTTCTTGAAATTGTTCTGTCTGAATCAGTTTCCCGACTATTGCCGGGATCCTTAATATTACAAAACTGTTGAAGGGGGTTTCTGGGATTTGTTCTTTGGGGGAGGGAAGGAGGGACTCATTATCCGAATGGTTGCTATTTGTGTCACTGGGTGATTGTCTCTCGTTGTGCGGTCCAAGTAGGGTTGAACGCAACACATTCACTCAAATATTTTTTTTTTAAATTGTTTATTTATTTACTTTTATTGTTGAAAAAAAAGGGGGTGTTTTGGAAGAAAAAAAAAGTTGGTTGAAGGTTGTCTGCTTGACTTGTGGCTGGACTGACTGGCCGTTTGGCTGACTAACTATTAGTTTGCTTGACTTGTGGCTTGACTGACTGGCCGTTTGGCTGACTAACTATTAGTTTGCTTGACTTGTGGCTTGACTGACTGGCCGTTTGGCTGACTAACTATTAGTTTGCTTGACTTGTGGCTTGACTGACTGGCCGTTTGGCTGACTAACTATTAGTTTGCTTGACTTGTGGCTTGACTGACTGGCCGTTTGGCTGACTAACTATTAGTTTGCTTGACTTGTGGCTTGACTGACTGGCCGTTTGGCTGACTAACTATTAGTTTGCTTGACTTGTGGCTTGACTGACTGGCCGTTTGGCTGACTAACTATTAGTTTGCTTGACTTGTGGCTTGACTGACTGGCCGTTTGGCTGACTAACTATTAGTTTGCTTGACTTGTGGCTTGACTGACTGGCCGTTTGGCTGACTAACTATTATTTGCTTGACTTGTGGCTTGACTGACTGGCCGTTTGGCTGACTAACTATTAGTTTGCTTGACTTGTGGCTTGACTGACTGGCCGTTTGGCTGACTAACTATTAGTTTGCTTGACTTGTGGCTTGACTGACTGGCCGTTTGGCTGACTAACTATTAGTTTGCTTGACTTGTGGCTTGACTGACTGGCCGTTTGGCTGACTAACTATTAGTTTGCTTGACTTGTGGCTTGACTGACTGGCCGTTTGGCTGACTAACTATTAGTTTGCTTTGAGGGTGGATTGTTTTTGTTGTTATTGTTGTTGTTGTTCTGTTTTTTATTTATATTATTATAATCTATTTTGTCTCCCCAGTGGATCATACTACAAGTCGTCTAACCTTTTGCTTGTAGCTTACCTCGTAACCTCTTCGTCTTTTTAACTTTACTCTTTGATTCCTTTCACCGATGTCTTTTTTGTTGTGATTGGGTGGGGGGGGGGGGGGGGATGTTGGGGTAGGTACGTCTGCCTTTGTTTCCATTGGTCATGTCGGTTCCAATGCAACTGTGTTCTAGTTATATTGTTATCTGATGTTCGCAACCCCTGTGCCTTTACCTAATCCTTTGGTTCACTGAAATTTCGTTTCAGGCATCAAAATTGTGTCTTTCGCTTTGCCCCTCCCCCCCCCCATCACCCACCGCCCCCCTCCACCTCCACGACTTAATATTTTATTTCCCGGCACTGCATCACCATCATCAGAGCCCTGAGAGGGAAACACTTGCAGTGTTGAATCAGCATCTAGGGGGAGACAGGCGTTATACTTTTTGACTTGTATGCGCAATAAAAACATGGCCTATCACTGCACGCCCCCAAGAGCCTAATGAAGTGGATTATAGCAGTATTTAAAAACTAAAAGGAGACATTTTTTATATACTTTCTCGTACTTGCACACGAAGTCGTTCAGATCGGCTAGCCGATGCCTTTGGCTGATGAATAGTGTTTTTTTCCCTCAAACATGTATTTTATATCTTGACTAGTATTATTTTCTCATCAATGTATTTTGCTGTTGACTATGTTATTTTCGTATTCAGCACACCATTTTGGCTGTTGACTAGTTCTATTTTCTCATTAATGTATTTTGGCTGTTGACTAGTGTAATTTTCTCATTAATGTATTTTGGCTATTGACTAGTGTTATTTTCTCATTAATTTTTTTTGGCTATTGACTAGTGTTATTTTCTCATTAATGTATTTTGGCTGTTGACTAGTGTTATTTTCTCATTAATGTATTTTGGCTGTTGACTAGTGTTATTTTCTCATTAATTTTTTTGTGCGCTATTGACTAGTGTTATTTTCTCATTAATGCATTTTGGCTGCTGACTAGTGTTTTTTTTTTTTTCTGTTACTTTCATACATGAATAAAAATGGGTGTTACCTTTTGGTGGAATGTATACAGTATCCACACCGTCTACATTGTAACACCATCTGGTACTTTTTCTTTTAATAGACTTGACCATTTTTTAAGACTGATTTCCTAGGTACATCATATTTTATTTATGTCGATAGTTGTCAGATTTTTCTGTTCATTTGTTGGGTTTTACTTCCCACCAGATTGTGTTCTGAATATTCATCTGCGTCTTTCTAAGCCTTTGCGCCAAGCAAGGATTATCTCAGTGTGTTTTAATAAAAAAGCGATTAATAAAAGATTTAGGAATGCATCGATAAACGTGCATACAGTACATAGCAAGGACTGAGACAGTTAGGCACACAGTGAGGACAAATAATAAAAAAAAAAAAAAGAGGAATACAAAGTTAATATAAGACTTACACAAAAATAAGCTGAGATAGGATAAACATATTAGAGAAGTTTTAATTTCAGAAACAGCTTTAATGCAAATTACAAAGCCCCCCTTCCCTTCTGCCCCCCCCCTCCCAGTTCATTCCCTCTCGCTTTACCCACCCTCCTCCTGGAAAATTCAAAGGACACATGAAAGATTTACTGAAGGAAAAGCAGAAATTACAAAAAGGATAACTGAAAACTTGTCAAAGTTGATAGAAAATATGAAAAGATATTAAACAAAAAATAGAATGCACGAAGCAAAATTAAATTGTAAACATCTTTTTAAAAGATATCGTAAAAGAATTTACGGCTATTAGCAAAGCATAAACTAAACAAACAAACAAACGCAAACAAACAAACCTGGAACCTTTTGCACTTGAGGCGGATGCCATGCCTCGAGATCACGCACCTTCCTCACAGCCTCAAACCTGTAAACATTATCTTTTGCATTCAAGCAACAGAGGCGGAGATAGCTGATCAGACAATTAACAGCAACTGAGTACCCAACAACACCTGTTGTTATGTGATTCTAATGATGATCTGACATAATTAATTCAAAACATCATTAAAAAAGTCATTGCGTGTGTAAACTGGCTGTTAAATGTCATTTATCGGTGTAGGCAACTTACATATACTGGAACCAGCTGTTGTTGAGAATTATGCTGAAAAAAGGTGTACTATGAAAATGTTAAAATACAAAATAAACTCAATTTAACATGAATTACCAGGGTCTGATAATCAAGATGGTGTTTTAAAGACTGGGGACCAATGATAATGATGCATCGGTTTGTTGACTGCTGCTCTATGTTAAAGATTTAACATTCATTTGTGGTCATTCTCTTTGACACATCACATCTAAATATACAGAGGCCATCACTCTTCCTTGCTAATATTAACCCATTTAATTTTGTAATAATTATGGATTCTTATAAAAATTTTAATTATTTCAGTCCCAGGTAGTTTCAAAGTAAAAATGCAGTTTGGCACAAAAATGAAACAAAGAAACAAATGAAGTTTAAGATCAAAAACAGGATATATAATAATAGAAAACAATCATATAGAATCGAAACAAAAAAGTTAGAATTAATGTGTAAAAGTTATATGAGGGAGGAAAAGCAGAATAAGAGCAGAATTAACATAACAGAAGAAGGCAGCGTGAGATATATCTCTGCCAGACGAAAAGTTCGAGAAAGATATCCAGTGGGCAAGGAGTGAATATCTGCTGAACTAAATGATGCCACTGTAAATAAATAAATCATAATTTGATAGTTTTCAATTAACAATGTCAAGGAAAGGAACAAATGCATCCATACTTCAAGAGCTGAATATTGAAGAGGGTTGGCTAGTAAAGACAATAAAACAAAGAAAATTGAAATATTTTGGTCACTTGAAACGTCATGGAAGTCTAGAGAGAACAATAATGGAGGGGTACATGCCTGGGAAGAGAGGAAGGGGAAGGCCAAGGAGAAAATGGGTGCAGGATGTGGCAGATGATCTCTAGATGGGTGTATCAGACGCAGGACATCTTGCTCATGATAGGAAGGTTTTCCGGAGGGTTGTTATGGCAGCGAGGTTCCGCGAGGGACATGCTATTGAATGAATGAATGTCAAGGAAACTAGAATATTTAAAACAGTGGTTACATACAAAGTGATGCTGAAATATGTGTCTATATGCAGCTTTACTTAAAATACCAGGACTAATTAAATAGGGATAAATGCATATACTAAACCCAATTAAACAAGCAAAAAAAATTGTTTCCCACAATTAAATTTAAAAGAACAAGATGTAAAGTAAAGATGGATATTAGTGTTTTTGTGAAAACGTCTTGCTTTTATCCGGCTCTTTGTTGTCTTAACAGCGTCAGGTTTTAAAGAGGCATAAGACGCGAGCCTTGGAATGTCTTTGTATATGCGAGTATTTACGGCGTGGGATATTCCATTTATCCACCGCCCTGGCTTTACTTCCATTATGTTTAAATGACAATGCACTTGTACTGTACTCAACTGTATGATGATAGTCTTGACGAATGTCGAAACAATTTGATGCGTTGTCCATTTGATCTATCTATCTATCTATCTATCTATCTATCTATCTATCTATCTATCTATCTATCTATCTATCTATCTATCTATCTATCTATCTATCTATCTATCTATCTATCTATCTATCTATCTATCTATCTATCTATCTATCTATCTATCTATCTATCTATCTATCTATCTATCTATCTATCTATCTATCTATCTAGCTATCTATCTATCTATCTATCTATCTATCTATCTATCTATCTATCTATCTATCTATCTATCTATCTATCTATCTATCTATCTATCTATCTATCGATCTATCTATCTATCTATCTATCTATCTATCTATCTATCTATCTATCTATCTATCTATCTATCTATCTATCTATCTATCTATCTATCTATCTATCTATCTATCTATCTATCTATCTATCTATCTATCTATCTATCTATCTATCTATCTATCTATCTATCTATCTATCTATCTATCTATCTATCTATCTATCTATCTATCTATCTATCTATCTATCTATCTATCTATCTATCTATCTATCTATCTATCTATCTATCTATCTATCTATCTATCTATCTATCTATCTATCTATCTATCTATCTGTCTGTCTGTCTGTCTGTCTGTCTGTCTGTCTGTCTGTCTGTCTGTCTGTCTGTCTGTCTGTCTGTCTGTCTGTCTGTCTGTCTGTCTGTCTGTCTGTCTGTCTGTCTGTCTGTCTGTCTGTCTGTCTGTCTGTCTGTCTGTCTGTCTGTCTGTCTGTCTGTCTGTCTGTCTGTCTGTCTGTCTGTCTGTCTGTCTGTCTGTCTGTCTGTCTGTCTGTCTGTCTGTCTGTCTGTCTGTCTGTCTGTCTGTCTATCTGTCTGTCTGTCTGTCTGTCTGTCTGTCTGTCTGTCTGTCTGTCTGTCTGTCTGTCTGTCTGTCTGTCTGTCTGTCTGTCTGTCTGTCTGTCTGTCTGTCTGTTGTCCGTCTGTTTGTCCGTCAGACTATCCATGCATTCGTTCATTCATCCATCCATCGATGTGTCTGTCCTCAGTCTGTCCTTGTGTCTGTCTGTCTCTCTGTCTGTCTGTATCTTTGTGTAACTGACTGTCTGTCTGAAATTCTGTGTAACTGACTGTCTGTCTGTCCATCATTCCGCATATTAATGTGCGTTTCTTAATACAAATTAAATTTCTGTATTTCTTTCTATCATCGCCCTTTGTATACCTTCCTAACCAAAGTCGGATCAAGATAAAAGTTTCAAATGCATCAACCACACCTTTTTATCAGAAAGAGCTGAAATGAACAAGGCAGCTTTTTATTGCATTCATATTATTACCATGTTATGGACATGCCAAATCTAGTCGATATTATACATGGAGGGTACAATCGAATCGACTTCGCAGCCACATGTAATACCATCCAAGTTTGGCGCATCAGTCATGTGTAGGTGTGGATTAACACCAAATACAACAGAGCAGGTCTTCCAAGACTGTCCCAGTTATAACAGATCAAAGCAAATCTTTTGGCCAAGAGAAGCTAAACTTAACGGGTCGCTGAATGAATTTAAAAAAAAATAAATCCAATGAAGTTTAAACAAGAGACAACGTTGAAATATAGGTAATCTATTTCAGGCGAACAACAAACAACAACAACAAAGAAGAAGAATACGTTGTGTCCATTTCTTTTGATTGCGATCAATAGCGTTCATGTGGCGGTTTTTCGTATTATTTATTTTTGGCGCTATGTGAACAAAACCAATTTTTTTTTTTTTTTTTGGTTGTTGCTTAAAGTTGTCGGATGTTGCCTTGGGCGGAGCAACTGTCTTCCCTGAAGCTGAGATCTCTGTGAGACCTCTCAAGGTAAGTCGCGGTAATAATTCTTCTTTTTCCTAACGTTCACCGGCTGAAAACTCCTACCAAAAAGTTCTGGATGTGTTGCCTTTTTATGGCCTCAGATGTTTTCCAGAACTTGCATTTTGCGTGCAGATCTGTTTCACAGATCTGACTGACTTATATCCACACCCTTGACCCCACGCTTAGCAGGAAGGTGCATTACGACTTCACAAGGAAAACATCTAATTGGTCGCATTTTACGACATGCATGTTAGGGAGTAATAGGTCTATTCTTGTTTATCCCAAAATGGTGTCTGGATCCCATGGGAAAAAGGAAATGGCGTGGGCGTATTTTATAACTAGATTTAAAGCACTAAATAAAAAAAAAATGAGCCCATGTTTCAATTATGACATTTCCATCGCTTATCTGTATCTAACCCTACGGTTTTTTTTTTTCGGGGGGGGGGGGGAGTGTAGTTTATTGTCAGAATTTTTTTTATTCCTGATAAAGACTTTTCTGGAACTCTTCTGTTAGATTTTTTTTTCTTTTTCTCTTTGAGCTATCTGGTCACAGTTTTTATTGCGCTGGCAAGTTTTTTTTTTTCAAACTACCTGCTCGTCTGTAATCAACATTATTTTTGATACTGTCCTTATCCTTGTCTACGAGTGTACCTACAAATATTACCTCAAGCCTCACCGAAAGTCTCTGTAGCTATAAGAACTATGTAGTCTGTCCGCAGCATTAAATGTTACCAGATTTTCACAAAGTAGCTTTCCGTCCAGTGGTGCGATAACAGCCAGTCTACAGCGTGTGGGTTTAGAAGAATGTATCTTATTAATTAATTTTTGAATTTTTTATTTGTAAATTGAAGTAAAAGTTTTAGTGAAATAAAATTTGCTGAAATCTGCAAGTCTGTATGAATTCTACCTCTTTCTCAAACTATTCTCCTCGCTAGTATATTTAACCAAGAAATCCGATACTTGCTTGGCAAGCAAGGCATACTTACACTAATGCCATTAAGGTCCACATTTTCTTCGTAAAAGTATTTTTATCATCGTACTAGAACATTGGACAACTTGGGGCCACTAAAAAGTAAGTTAAGGACCCTTCTCCACACATTTAGGCGTATAGGGCATTTAGGGCTAGTCCTATTTTTATAAACCAATTGTCACAGGATGTATGATGTGGTCTTTACTTCCCGGGACTGCACTAGGTACCCACTCAAGGCTGGGTCGACCTCGGAGCCAAAGGCATTTTGGAAAAAAATCCGGTTCCGCCAGGGAGCGAAAACACGATCCTCCGATCCACAGGCGAGCTTCTAGCCACTCCGTCATGCCGACGCCCTAAAAAGTAGTAGTAAATCAATGTTTCTCCTCACTGCCATGGGCCATACGAACCCATATTTTTAGTGAAGGTCTACCTGGGAGCCCTAGGTCAGTTACTAAAATCAACCTTGGTGAGGATTTAAACATAAGACTTTCGGGTCTGCGGGAAAACCTTTGGATAACGCTCAGCTGTTTTTTTTCTTTCTGATGTTCATAAACGAATGCAAAAAAAAAAGGGGGAGCAAATACAGACATATAACTGAGCACAAACAGTAAATAAAGTTAGTTGCCCTTCTTAAACAGGTCGTGACAAATCAAGTGCACCAGGGTGCTCGTCCATCAAAGAGCATTAGACACTGGTTTTAAACAGAGAATTTACATGCACTGGCCCATGACCAAGTGCAGTTGTAAAAATATTAACTGTCTGATAATGTAAAGCAGTATGTCTCCTATTTCATTGGTCTCTTTCGTATTTACTTTAGCTCGTACACGGCTAGGTCATTTACCTAGGTTATGAGTTATGAGCTGGATTATTTTCACAGCACTCCGGACACATCCATAGGGGCTCAGATTTTTCTCTCAACATATTCATCTGCATCGTAAATTGGACCCGTTGCTTCCAAAACCCTCAGAACGTCCTATCTCTCTAAGGGCATTGACAATGTCTGCGTGATCCATGGGCCGGTCATCTTCAACTTTTTGCGGCACCTGCCAGTCTATTTCTTCTTTTATTACCAACAACACCTGCATACCCTGGGACAAATATGAAGGTAACTGCAAAAACAGGAGAGTTTTACAATGAATCAATCCACTGTTTGCTTAACCCTACCAGACCTGAGGCCCTAAACCTAAATGTCCCTATAACCTGAGCTCCTGGGCATAAAAAAAAAAAAAAAAAAACCTGATATACACAAATATTAGTTACATGCAAACAAGTGGTTAGAATAAGATAAAAATTAGAGACATTGTAGAAAGAAGGTTCACCTTTCATCTAGCGCCAATCTTGCACCTTTGTGTGGCAACCCACCTAGTAGGATCAGTCTTGATTCACAAAGTAAGCACAGATGTTGCTGTTTGAGGGACATGCCCCTTCTCTTACTATCGATCTAGTTTAAAATCTATAATTTTCATAATTCTTATCCTCACTCTAGCTCTCACTGACTGTGTCACTTCAACTGGGAACGCATTCTTCATGAACTTATTCACAGTCTGAATTAACCAAAGTATCGATCAACTGTTGGACTGTGATAAGCCTAGACCTACGTCACTTTCTTGTCGAAGCCGCTCGTTTCATTGAGAGTTTTCCGAATTTTTTTCACAACAAACCGCACAAAGAAATCTCAACACACGTGGGGGGGGGGGGGGGGTCAGTCGCAATGCCTAACCACGAAGTCTGATGGTGATTGGCTGGTTATTTTAGTCTAGGACGCAAATATTTCACGTACTACGCTAATTCCCGGAAAATGGGGCCAGCGGTATAGCGTCAGGTTAGAAAATTCCCGGAAAATCGGGCCAGCAGTCTGGTAGGGTTAACCAGCCTGCCTTGACCCGCCGAATCATGCTTAAGGAACCACTCAGCACACATACACATGGAAATAGTCCTGTGATTCTAGCCACACGAAAGCTTGAGTCACAACCATCACCTCCATCGTCATGCTGCTGGTGGCCATGGAGAAGGCACCGCTGCATTCTTGAACTGTTCTGCCTGAAGAGCGAGGGGTAAATGCCAATGCACTCTTTAGTCCACGTATAACGGACCCGTCTGTGAAGACCATCACATCTGACCCATTTGACTTGTCACTGATAAGCCCCCGTACCTCGGCTATGACAGCAGCGGGATTCTGCAGCCGACAACTCCTGTCAAGCGTCACGACACAGGACAATGTGAGATTGGGCGCTTTGGACGCTGGTATCCATTCCTCGGCCAGCGTAATGCTGACCACACTACCCACCTAGTGCCAATGGTCTGAAAAAATATGGGCCCTCTTCCCATATACCCAATGCACCTCAAGGCGTGAAAATGGATCTTTACTTATTTTACTTATATTCCTCACCTGGATGTAAATATGTAAGGCTGCAAACCTACATGATGTCATCCTCTGCCCTACCCAGCCATTATTTGCACCCCTTTTTTTAAAGCCAATTGCCCTTTTTCCTGAACAGCATGTGGAGCAAAGGGTTATTCAGATCTGAGCTTATCTTGATGTATGCACGAGCCCTCCAAATCTTGATTCTGTAGTTCATGGTAGGGAAGTCAAGAAGGTATCTCATTGCTACACAAGAGGTGTCTACAGTGCACCAGAGAATAATTCGCATTGCTTCGTTTTGCACCTTCTCAAGTCTTTCAATCTGCTTATGGCTGACAGTGAGGATGGCTAGAGCATATATTAGATTGGGGAAAGTACAAGTCCCTGGAACAGGAGCAGTCTCTGCTCAGTATCAGCGGCGGCCAGGACCCTCATTGTTGACAGTCCTTTGCTTGCTTTTGTTATAACATGGTCAACATGTTCTCTGAAAAACAGGCTGCGATTTAAACCTCACTCCGAGGTAAGTCAACAGATTTGTTCCGGTCATATTTTCTCCCTGCCTTCCACTGCTTGTAAGTCTGCCTTCACTATATGCGTGTTTAAAGAGAATCCTCCTGGAGGATCAGCACGGAGGTGACAAGTGGCGTCACAATTGAATGAGAGCTGCTCAGCTTTAGAAATTCGTCGGTAAGAGCAGAGCTACAGCTTTTGTTCCAGTATTTTGCCAACCCAGCTCGTCTGTCAGTATATATACGAAGTTTGACTTTGGTTATAAATAACGTTTAGGGGAATTTGTCCCAAATTGTTTACTATTTACTTTTAAGTGCTTCGGCACAAATATACTCATAGTACTGTTCAACTGGAGGCAGTGTATTGATTAAAGAGATCATTCTCTGAGTGTCTGGCGCAGTTTCGGTTCAAGCTTAAACTTAAAGTGGAACGGATCTTATCCATCTATGATAAGTAACCTGTTGTTTACTTGACGTAACCCACCGGACACTTAGTGTCAATTTACCCACATTACCGCATATCCTGAAATAACGATCTTTGTGGTGTCATGAGGTATTAGAGTCTGCTCTGTTCTTGACTCATCAATGATAATGTCTTATTCTTGACTTCCATTTTCAGAGTCTTACTTTTGTTATGCTGAATACAATATTTTTATAATTCTGGATTGATATTTTTTAGCGTCATATCTCTTCAAGTTCTAGTAGATTAGGGTGTTTGTGATAGTAAGATTGTCTGTCAGATCCATTACTGAATTATTGTGTGACAAGGATAGGTTTGTTATTCAGTCTGAGGGCTATCAAGAAGTGAGGGTGTCCGACCAAGTTGCGAATAGGAATGTTTAATAATTATGTAGTGCCATAACTTGAGTCACCTCACCTCTGTAGTAGGTTGGATATTTTTTGGGACCGCCGGATTTTGCCTAGACCAGTGCGAGCCAACATCTAAACATAATAACATCTTCAGAGTGTCTTCTTGGTTCATCTTGAAACTAAAATAAAGACACTGGACAACTGTCATACATTTCTCACTGTAGGGACTTACCCCGTTATGTCAGTCAGTCAACCCTTCACGTTAAACCTATTTATAGCATCATTGCAGTTAATAAGGTTAACTCTGTGATAATTGTAGCTGTTTAAACTAAACTGGTTAAGATAATACGTCTAAATGGAAATCTAAGTTTTCCTTTGAGATGACTAATAATAACTGGAGCTGTGAGATACAATTCAGGGACTTTTGCAAACATCATCAAACTGTTTTAAATAATGTAACTCGCAAAGCCGGGTACTTAAAAAAACGTTATAATCATTTGTTTCTCATTCAGGTCTGTAAATCAATGCTATGCTGACAATGTTTGAGTGTCTGTGTACCCAAACAAATATTTAGAGTGGAAAAAAAATACAAATAAATACAATTAAATAGTTTATAATATAATAAATGTACACCCCTACGTTGTAAGTTGACTTGCCGCGTTTTGTAGCCAAATTATAGCGGCTTTACGCCACGTGACTTTTACATTCGTTCTGGGATTTCATGATTATTCGCTAGATTTAAATAATGTTAAAATTAATGTTCTATCTGATGATATATAACTTCACACATAGTTTACCTCTATTATTACGTAATGTATCATTTCTATTATAGAATTGGGTCGGTCGTCGATTCAATAACACCTTCATTCATTCATTCATTCAGTAGCATGTCCCTCGCGGAACCTCGCAGCCATAACAACCCTCCGGAAAACCTTCCTATCCTGAGCAAGATGTCCTGCGTCTGATACACCCATCTGGAGATCATCTGCCACATCCTGCACCCATCTTCTCCTTGGCCTTCCTCTTCCTCTCTTCCCAGGCATATACCCCTCCTTTATTGTTCTCTCTAGACTTCCATGACGTTTCAAGTGACCAAAATATTTCAATTTTCGTTGTTTTATTGTCTTTACTAGCAAACCCTCTTCAATATTCAGCTCTTGAAGTATGGATGCATTTGTTCTTTTCTTTACCCAAGATATTCTTAGAACCTGTCTGTAACATTTATATTCAAATGCATTTATGCGCTGTTCTGCTTGTTTAGTAAGTGTCCAGGTCTCACAGGCGTATGTTGCAATGGGAAAGATGCATGCTCTTAAAAATCTGACCTTTGTAATTCTATCTGTACAATTCCATAATTTACTCAGTTGTTTTAGTCTTTGAAGAGCAATTGATAGTCGCCGTTTAATTTCTTTCATTGTGTCACCATTGTTGGTAACCAGTGACCCAAGATATTCGAAAATTTCCACCACTTCCAATCTTTCCTCATTAACATATATTTCCTTCTCCATGGCAGTTTTGTTTGTATGCATTATCTTTGTTTTTGCTACGTTAAGAAATAAGTTAGGATTTTCACTATTTCTTTGGAGTGAGGTTAATAAGTTTTCTAAACCATTTTGTGATGTTGATAGTAATACTGTATCATCAGCATAACGAATTTCTGGTATTTCATGACCACCGATGTTTAGGGCATCATATTGTTCCTTGTTTATATCATCTCTTACATTTCTCATTATATTTTCGGCCAATAATACCTTACATTACGCTAAAAAACTATCGATCTCGCCACAAGTCATGAAGAATTACAAGGTTTCATAGATGTGATACAAGTGACAAAATGGGCCTCAGCTTAATTAAGTAAAGGAAAACACAAGTAACGGTACCATCAAAGAAAAGAATAGTGCCCAAATGTGTAATAAAAGTCAAAGGCCTTATTTTACATCAAGTACAATATTATCAAAGCATCTAGGCGCATTGACAAAATAATACTTAAGATGTATCATAGAGACAAAGAACAGAATAGGGTATGTAAAATACTGCATTTTATCAAATAAAAAACATTAGATGCAATAAATCCATGACACTGGAGGTTGGGAAAACAAATGTCGCATGCTGTTTAGAGCCTGTTTTAATATATGGCGCATGGGTGCAGGTGAGCAGTTCGGAAGCACACACAAATCATCCCAGGCTGAAGAGAAGGATGCAACACGGAGCCACGAGGGAATCTCATTGATATTTATCACTGTCCTTGAACAATAAACCAGCAAGCCGAACAATTTTTGAAGCCGCGGAGATGAGGTTTTACTGAAGAATCCAAAAAATTCATCAAATTCAAAAAGAGCAACTAGATGTTTTGTAAGAGACAAAGGGCTCGAAGACAACTTATCACAAACGTCAGAAAGAGACAGTGGTCATTTCTTGGTCATGCTATGAGGAAAGGGAAATTGTAACATGTTCGGACCACGGGAAACATAAGTGAAAAATGAGACAACAGAAGACAAGGTGAGACGATTCTTGACAGCCTATTTTTATTCATTGCATGGCCCGGGGAGGGGGCGGGGGTAGGGAGGCGGGGGTGGGGTGGAGCGGGAGTGGGGTGGGTGGGGCGGGGTGTTTTATGTCAAAACTCGAAATGATTTATGCTGTTGAAGATTGTAGACTGTGGTGAGGCATGACAACCCATGCCAGTAGGCAAGGTAATTGATGACCATAAGTGTGTCTGTGCTTGCAGGGCGTAACTTTTAAAGTGCAAGACTTGCAACAACGTTTTCAAAACGTGCTGTCTTTAATTTACTATTGAAATGTCTTCTAATTTTGTGTCACAGAATATGGCTTTGTTCTGGTACAATTACCTGCCTTCTGGAGAACCGGATGGCGCGACATTGCATGCTGGGTGCCCTGTTGTCATTGGCCACAAATGGAGTAAGCATTAATACACTGTTGATAATTTACCAAGTTGTAAACTGTCTGTCTCAGATTTCTGATTTCAGATAGCAGCTGCAGTACCCAGTAACATTTTTAAAGTTATTTATAGTGTCAAAAAGGTTGTCCGATTATCTGAAGTGATTAGTAAATTAATAAGCTGAGTTAGGATGAGTTTAAAATTGACATCATAGCACTAGGGACATTCTTATAACGGCACCGTCCCCATCTTTAGCTGTCAGCTCAGCGTTTCAGACCCATTGGTACCAGTAGTAATCTGTATGTCCATCTCGCCTTTCTACCAACTAAAATATTTGTACGATTTTCTGGTCACCCATTGTTGTATCTTCTTCTTCTTCTTGTTCACCGGCTGTGAATTCCGGCGGTAAGTCACGGTTGTTCGTCCAAAATGGACTTTTGGCTTTTACCTTGACCTGAGTTTTACTGGCTTATTTGTTTGCAGTACTCGTTCCCCGACTCTCGGGCAGAAGTACTCCGACTTCGGAGGAAGACGTCAAGCCTATTTCTAGGTTGACTGTGGCCATTGTTTTGTGTGGGTCGAGATGTTGCCTCATTTGTGTGGTGTCCTCTTTGACCTTCAATAGGTGTGGCCCCCGGTATGTCGTCCTTAAGGCAGCTCTATGTAGAGTTTTCAGCCCTCAAGGGAAAGCAGGGGCAGATCATGGGCATTCCCCGCCATCCAAGGAGGCTTCCATAAATGCAGAGCCGACACATGATGCTCTGGTTCTGGGCTCACCCAAGGAATCGTCACGTCCTGCCCATGACTGCTTAACCTCACAACCGTGTATTGAGCTTCCCGCGCTACAAGGCTGCACTCTCCGGAGATCAGCGGGGAGCAGCCCGCAGGTCTAGGACGTTTGTGGCCACACAAATAGGTACATTCTTTTTCATCTTACGTTAGACACCTTTAACGTTGTTTCAGCTGTGCCCTTAGCACGACAGAATGGGGAAGCAAAATGCGTCAGGCGTGGCTTCACCTGTTTGGTCCCAACACTCGGGCGAGTTGGACCAGTGGATACGAACATTCAGACTTTTCCTAATCGGTACGAGTTATGATCGTCGGACTTTGAGCTTGCATGTGTGCCGTGGGGTGTAACTTTGTCGGACATTGTTTTCAAGCCAGCATATGAATAGTTGCTGCCATGGTGTACCTCAGCGCGGTGACGACGACACTGAGGATTGACAGAGGGTGTACGTAGGTGGGATCTTGCTGCGAGAAGTCGCCCACAAGAGATGTTACTCGTCTTGGCTGCGGGTAAATCTCTCGGTCAGGGTTGAGTCTCAGCAGCACAGTTTTCCATTCGCTCCGAATTTTAACCAAGAGTTTGTCATTTGATGGTACATTTAGCAAGCAGTCCTTGAGTTTTGTTACTTTTCACCCATGCGTTTAGGGGCGGGCTGGTGAGAGCCAGAAAGGACTCTACACCTCTAGAGGCCGCCAGCTCCGAGATCCCCTGCCAACTCTGTTAATGCTCATTTGAGACATTATCCGTGGCGCACGACGGGGACGTGCAACAGGAGTCTTGCATGAGGTTCCGTAAAACCAGAACAGTGAAGGACTGGCGCCCGAGTGGGGTACGGAATATCTCCTTATACACATCACATCAGACTTAACTTCCCCTCATGCCTGTGACCGAAATCACCGCGCCACTCCACATTGTTGTATCATTCTCTCCAGACCGTACTTCCGCTCTTAACCCCCCCCCCCCCTCCCACACACATTTCTCTGCTCTCACCAAATAGGCTTTGATAACATCAAAGATATATTGCATTTTTGCACCGCCAAGTTTTGCCGAACCTGCTAGTCTGTCTGCTGGTAGTAAGTAGGCAATCATCTATCCCTGGAACCATAAAGTTGTGTTGCTGGTTTTTTTGGGAATTAATCAAGTAACATAAAGTGTACTGATCGGCACTCATAGAAAGAAGTAGAAAGATAGAAGAACACACTAGAGAACATAAAAATCGAAAGCTATAGTTACCGTGCCAGGAACTGATCCTGTCACCTCCAGACGGCGTGTGCGCCTCGCCATGAATACAAGTGCTTTTTGGAACAGCGTTTAATGAATGAGAGGCAGTCTCTGTCACATAGTTCACATAAAAACCTCGACACTTTCCTTCCGAGGTTGGTTCTCTTTCGGATGTCTCTTTTCTGTATCTTGCTGCGTTTGGCATCTTTCAAGATTCAACAGTCCGTCTTTCACTGTCTGCCTCCAAAGGAGTCGGTCTTCAGCTGATCTCGCCAGAGTTTCTGTGCCAGTGTTGATATCTTTTAGGTCTCGTTTGCATATGTCCATACATCGTAGCCTATAGTGAATGAAGGACATATGCAAGAGTCGACACCACTGCGCTTCAGGATTGCCCACGCTTGCTGTGCCCACTTCTTTGGCTTCAAAGCTGGTAGTGCCAGAAGCACGCTAATTGACACTCCGCCTAACCTTTCGGTTGCTCCCTGAGTATCGTGTAGCTGTAGTGTGTCGTCTTTATGTCGACCGCTTGTTATAGGTCATAAAACAAAAGACAACCCTCACCAGGTACTAGACTACCGATTCAGGCGACTGGTTTTGGCGCAATTAGATTTTTTTTAAGCCAAAATAATTAGCACAAAGAAACTAGACCACAATTATAACTGATACTGCTAGCTGAATGTTGACCTGGCCGATTTTTGCTTTCATAAATGAGGGATAGAATAGCATAATCAGTCATATTGTGCTTTATTTATTGTGTTTCACATTTTATGCTCATGGAAGCCGCCGTGGTGCAGAGGCTAGACTGTCGCCTGCGGATCCGAAGATCATGGGTTTAGATTATGACAAGCATAGATTTTTTTTTTTGTTAAATTACATGAGCCCTTTATAGCAGAGTGGTCTTTTTGACTGCTGTTCTACAAGCAATTGTCAACCCAAAAGACACTCATTTTGTAGGCTTGTTGCAACATATGATTCTTCAGTAAAACAATCTGTAATACACTGGCTCCCAAATCACTGTGGCTTGGAAGGCTATGAAATAGCGGACAGGTTGGCTAGAAGCGGAGGTGACATGGTACAACCAAGTAGTGACTTAACCCATCAAGATACTAAGGCATTAATACAATCTAGTATCCCAGAAAGGTGGCTGGATATACACACCAAATCGTCTGTTGAAGATTTGCTGACTGACTGACTTTCTACCCCACCAGGACATCACACAAGCGATAAACACCCGATGACACAAAGTGCCACCATGCGGATGAGGATCACCGTGGAGAGGTCCCAGAAACCGCGTTCAGACAATTGGCCATATTGATGACCTGCCTATATTGCGGCCCCTGGCAAAAGCCAGAGTGGAGCTTCAAAAAAGAAAAAATTACGTCCTGAAAAGGACGTAAGTAGGGGTAACTACTGAAAAGATTTGCTTCTTCGTCATTCTAGAGATGCACAGTGTATTATATTTATATTAAAGACAGGCACAACAGACTTCGTCAACATGCAAGGTCCGACAATTAAGTAATGAGACTAATTACATCAAAATTAAAATAATCAACTGTTGAAGATAACCTGTTATTTATTTAATGTAAGCCCCTTGTGCACGGATACAGCAAGTGGCAGGATCTAACAAACACTGGAACGACCTCTGTAGTTTTTCTGTTGTTATGACCATTAAAGTCGATATTACGGCCCTTTGAATGTCATCAAAATATTTTCTCTCATCATGCAGATCTGCTTTCGCCACACACTTTCTTCCATCACTATACACATCCTCACTTGCCCATACAAACTCCTCACCATTCAGGTCGTCGCTTTCTCTTACATATTCTCTCCTCGTTATACAGATCATGTCCACTTCATGTGCATCCATCCTCACTTGGCCGTACAGAAAAACTCCTCGCCATTCAGATCGTCCCTTTCTCTTACAGATTCTCTCCTCGTTTTACAGATCATGTCCACTTCATGTGCATCCATCCTCACTTGGCTGTACAGACAAACCTCTCGCCATTCAGATCGTCCCTTCCTCTTACAGATTCTCTCCTCGTTATACAGATCATGTCCACTCCATGTGCATCCATCCTCAGTTGGCCGTACAGGCAAACTCCTCGCCATTCAGTTATTCTCGTTCTCTTACAGATTCTCTCCTCGTTTTACAGATCATGCCCTCACCATGTACATCCTTTCCTCACCGTCAGATCCTGCTCTCCCCCCTCCCCTCCCAGACGTTATTTGTGCACCTTAAAGATACGACTTAATGGCTGAATTAGTTTAATTTAATTTAATTTTCAAATCTGATATAAGCAATTTAGTAAAGTACCCTGGCGCATCTAGATGTGATACTATCTTCTATATATATAAAATAAATGTTGACTCTTTCAGTTGCAAACAAGTGGATTTGGAGCCATCAGAACACGTTTACTCGACGCTGTGGTCTGGCTAAGAACTCCAGTCAACTGGACATCGACAAGTATATGAGATACGGCTGGCACTAGGTTCCAAATTTAGCTCTCAATTAAAACCTATATTTTGTATGTTCTGAAAAGCGCTAAATCTTTCCGAAATGATCATAGTTCCCTGATAAACGCAGCCTTGAATGGGTGCCAGGTAAAGTTCCTAGGCAAAAAGGCAATGTAGTCTGATTGGTCTATAAAATATATATAATGCGACTAAAGGTATAGAAACTGCTCCTTTACTTACTTTACGTTTTAAAACCAGTAACATAATGTACATACGATTCTAGACTCGTATTTTTTAAAAAATTGTTCAAGGCCAATCGGCACTCGGTGAGTGGTGTGAACATTGCAGAATGTTCATTTTCATTAGCACAACCGTTGGCTAATATTCACTGTATCACTACTTGTGTTTTTAAGGACATCCTTTAAATGGTTTCTTATTACGATTTTTAAAATTTCAAAGCATGATAATGAGGAGTGGGAATATTTTTTTTTAGCTTCACTCGACTAATAGGAGTGTGCCTAACTTAAAGAAGGTTGATTGACGTCTACCCTAACGCTGTTGACCGCGTCTCTGTATTGCAAAACGTAGATCTCACCAGCTCCCTTTGCGTAACTTTTTTAGCAAACCATCTATGGACACACGTATCTAATTATGAAATTATGAGAGGAGTATGGATTCAAGAGCTTAGAAATTGATAAGTGGCTTTGCTCTAACTCAGTGTGATCTTTTTGGTGATAACTCCTAGGTAGTTCAAAACTGTACTGGTTAGATATGGAAAGCTCGCCCATGGTTCTGACGTCAGAGATTCACGCATCATCATTTCAGATTTTATGTGCGCTTATTGTCTCGTCGTTCTCTTTTAGATGATTTATTGTTTCTATTTCTATATATATATATATATATCATTTCTAAAACATTTTTTCTTTGTCTTTAAGTTATGGTGACATTGACGGTTTGGACGCCTTTTGAGCTTTTCAAACTGAGTGAGGGTTTTGTACTGTTTACGAAGGAAAGACTGGTGTGGATTATTATGACAAGGGTTTATTAGCTTCAGCGCAGAGAGCTCAGTTATTATACAGTATATGATTGGTACAGTAACTCTGCTCCAAACAACCACCTTAAGAGTAAAGAAACACGAACAGGAAACACACAGCCACACACAATCACAGACAATCTCACACAAAGTCAAACAATCACAGACAATCTCACACAAAGTCACACAATCACAGACAATCTCACAAAGTCGCACAATCACAGACAATCTCACAAAGTCGCACAATCACAGACAATCTCACACAAAGTCAAACAATCACAGACAATCTCACACAAAGTCAAAAAATCACAGACAATCTTACACAAAGAGAGACGGCTGTATCATTTTTGTTAGCATTATTTTATTTTCAGAAATCCTAACAATGTAAAATCTTACTTTTAAGGATACTACTGAAGGTTTTCGGTGCTTGTTGTGTGACTTTATGAATCGTACACTTCGTTTTACGCTCACTCACATATAGTTTTAGGGATTGCCATACAAGTGCAGTTTCACTTTTTTTTTTTAACTGGTCATTTTTCAAAATACCAAAGGCTCACATATGAATTGCTACTCTAAATAGATCACAGGGAATTATTACTTTTCATACAGCTATGCAATTTTCATCAGATTTTCCAAAGAGATTTTTCTCCGAATACGGTGACCTTGTCGAAGTACCAGCGATATGTTACAGACAGAGGAAAATGCACAATGTCAAGATAAAACCGAGCTGATGTTACACCCAGCCTTTCCTCATGTATGGTTCTATGTCCAACTGTGTTGCTTTGGGTGTCAGACCGCATCGTCGGGTAAATGTGTTGCCGTAATTCCACATCCATTTATTTGATACTGGCAAGAGAAAACATACAGTTTTTATTCACTGGAAGACACCAGATAATGCTTTAGAGTGAAGTTTGAACAATAAAAATTATTTTAAGAAGGATAAGTAAATAGGGAAAACAATCACCAAGCAACTCTGGCAAATCGACTGGTGCTCCTTGGTTCTCATCATGTAAGGCGGGTCTGCGTGAAAAATTGTTCACCCTTGAAAAAGAAAGTTCGTTCGTTTGTTCAATCGTTTATCATTGTGTGCCACGCTGAGTTGGAAAACATAAGCAGTCATGACTTTCCATCTCTTTCGTACCCCTGTTCTTTTTCCCCCTGGATGCCGGGTTCGATCCCAGCTGCCGTTATTGCGCCTTGCGTTGGTTTCGACTGTGGTATCAAGAAAGCCGACCGTTTAGAAAGCAATGGCAAACTACTGGACGTAAATTTGCCTAGAAAAACCACACAGGGGCTGTTGGGGTTGGTTCTGCAACGTCCTGTAAAGGATACGCAGCTAACCTTATCCCTGTAGCACATGCATTGTGACGCTAGTAGTCATGTACATCCACAACCTTCTATCTCGTGTACTTTCTATCAGTTCTTAGATTTATGGTCTTCCATATCTTGCTGTAATACTGTCCAACATCTCCTTTCTTGGTCTCAATCTGCCTCTTCCCCCCTCCACCCCTTTGACAACTGTCAATCGTTAAGTGCCGAATGGTTAATTAGGAATCAACATTATAGCACTCAGGACACTCCCATAAGCGCTTGTCCCCATTTTCAGCAGCACGCTTAGAGTTCCAATTCTGATAGTACCAGTAACTTTCTGACTGTTTATCCGTCTCGCCTGTCCTTTAAGTGTTGAGCATCAATTAGATTCCCTGGTAACTCGTCGCAGCGCCATTCTCCTGTCGATCCATTCAGATCACCATAATAACGGATCATGTTTTCCATTGCATTCCTTTCTGTCAGTGACCACACACTGGTCGAATGGCTTTGGCTATTGCCACCGAAGAACGCCAGTTTGCGAGGTTTAAGGTTTAAAATTTAAAGAAACTATCAATTTCTTTTCTTAACAACCTAGCTCTTTTTCAGAAAATTAAAAAAAAAAATATGGAGTAAGGCAGTGAGATAAGAAATATATAGTGTCGTAGACAGGTCATGCAGACACAGTGATATTTATTGACTGCGGCTAAATTTCCGGCGCTAGCCTGTTTAGGACAACGCATCACTTGTTAGGCTGCAGTGTAGCACCGAAATCGTGAAGCCATTACATGATCAGGCAGACGTTTCTGGCGGCTTACCGATCATTTTAGCCGACTACAAGAGGTCCACAACGACTGATGAGAAACATCGATATAAACAAGACAGCATGGGAAGCTCGCATGGGTGAAAGGGGAAATAACTGGTGCAAGCTACAAACAGAGGAACAGGGTTTAAGGGTCTGCTAGATGTATTGCTGCCTGTCTTTGATATCATCCTAAAAGTTTACATTCAGTTCTTTCCCTTGCCAACACATAGTACACCTCGGTGCACGAACACACTGACATAGTTTTGGCGCAATGTTTTCGGCTAAGGAATGGCATCAATTGTAGTCAGGCGTCAGCGCATAAAATTAATGCTCATAATAAATACAAACGCTCGTAAATAAAGACTAAGTGTATTACAGTAGAAACGAAGAAATAAATAATAACTAAACATGAGAATGGCGTTCGTATTCGTGGTCTGGCCATGCAGTACGACATGGCTGAAACTACGAACTGTGCTATCTTCAAGAACAAAGGTGCGCTTAAGACGGCTAATGTTTATAAAGGGGTTAGCCACCAAGCCATTATTCGAACCATTACACCAAATACAAACAAGAGACAACATTTCAGAAATGCCTTATACATTTCTCGAGAGAAAACTAGATACCTTGTCACACTGCCGTCTGGCAGATACTCTCAGGCTCAATCCATCAACTGCTCCCATGTGCTCTGAGGTTATCGTCAGTATTTCCAGACATGTGCAACGAATGCTTACGACTGTCCTGTGTTGATTAACCTAAAGTATTGTGTGCCCTTAGTGAAACTGCCACTTTGAGACGTGTCTGAGAATCATCTGATAGGAAAAAAGGACCAGGTATGGAGCTTACCACTTAACCTAATGTTCTGGCAAAGACTATTTTAAGCTCTAACATTTCACACTCGATAGTAGTATTTTCTGCTGGTGATCGCTGACTTCATATTTTCATAAATGTTTCTATTGGAGCATTACAGGGTTTTTGCCATCTAGGAAAGCACTCAGACATTGGCAGGCTGACCGTACTTACCCCATTTATTTCCCACAACAATTGGACAACCACCATGAACTGTCAACTGGTCTAATTCTCCTGAAGGTTTGGCATTGTACCAAAATACTGCCATTTTCTGTAATAAAATAGTACATTACCACAACAACGTTTGCTACAACTTGTAGTATGAATAACCGTTAGCATGAGTGTATCTGTGTGATTGTGTGTGTACGTGTTGTTTCTAATATTGGTGGCATGAACTACAAGGTTTATGAAATTTGTTTTACCAGCTACGCTATTTATGAGCTGACTTGTATGATCTACATGGTTTGTGGTGTTTGTTCTTGTGAAAATACATGGTCTGCGAAGTTTGTTGTAAGATATATATATCTTGATAGTGGGTACAGTTTCCCAAAACTTTTTTCAAGAGACATAAAAATTAAATGGAAAGACACGATTCTACACACAATTGCCCTGTATAAGGTAAACTTCCGAAGCATCCTCGCATATGGATTAAATATCCGCTGGGCTGATCACCCAACCGCCATGCTATATATATATATATATATATATATATATATATATATATATATATATATATATATATATATATATATATGACACTGGTCATATGAAATGCGTGGTTTATGAGATTTACTGCATGAACTACATGAGGTTTATTGTGTGAATTACGTAGTTTATAAAGTTTCTTGACATGCATTACGTGATTTGCAAGCTTTGTTTATGAAAAACAAATTTTACAAGTTTGTTGTTTTGTTTATTAAGTTATTTTTATGTGAGGTATTCTGTATGAAATATATAAATTCATCACTGGGGATACGGCACATGACTGGTCGACAAATACTGATTTCACAATAAAATGAGCGAACAGTGCGAAGCACACACACACACACACACACACACACACACACACACACACACACACGCACACGCACACGCACACACGCACGCACACGCACGCGCACGCACGCGCACGCACGCACGCACACGCACGCACACACGCACACACACACACTCACACACACACACATCAATACGGTCTGAAGAGAATGAGGCAGGCCGCGGGGTGTTACCGGGGGATTCGGCTGATACACAGCGCTCAGTGGAAATGCAAGACCCAACACAGTCAGACGCAACTGGTACTATCGTAATTGTAACTCTGAGCTGGCTGCTGAAGACAAGGATGGGGCGTTAATAGAAAGTTTGTGAGTGATATAATGTCAGTCGGTTCATAACCCAACTCTACAAAGCTCACCCTGCCATTAGGGAATGAATGTATCCATTGGTGTTAGTGTCCCTTCCAAAACGGCTGAAATCGAATCTGGGGTCACTACTCGGTGTACCTGACCCGGTCGAGAACAGTCTGTCACAGAAGTCACGCCGTTTTGAAATGTCCTGCTCCATTCATACACTTGCTGGACTGACAGACATGCATCACCATACAGGACCTTCATATGCCGATGACGGTTTATAGTTTTCATCTTTTCATTGATGTAAACAACAACAACAACAACGGATGACAGAAGCCTGCATCTCTTTGGGACTTATCTACACACACACAAAAGTGAGGTGGTTTTCTTTAAACTGTCATTATAATTTTACCGTGTTCGTGTGAAACCATATTAGATGCTTAACACTCTTGACATCCCTAACAAAAATATTGCATGGTTTACAATACAATAACATCATCACTGTAATTTATCATCGTCATCAAGTGCCTTGCCGGCTTGTGTGGGCGATCATGCCTCTCCATAATCTGCGATCTCCTGCAGCATGTATCAGTTCGTGTGGCGACACAGCTCTACTTTATGCAATAAGACTGTCAAGCAACTTCTCTCGTTGTCTTCCTCTATCTATCCTTCCACAGATCTTTTCAGTGGTCACAACATGTTCTATTTTCCCTCTTCTCATAACATAGGGGAAAAGTGATGACTGTCTCCTTCTGATGTCTTCGGGCTCCCACCTCTTTCAAAATCTCTTGGTTGCTCTTTTTGGCTGTCCAAGGTATTCTAAGCATTCTTCTGTAAAACCACATCTCTGAGGCCTCTAGAAATTGTTTTGCCAGCCTACCTATTGTCCAGGATTCACAGCCATATGTTAAAACTGGATGTATATAGCAAGCAAAAATTCTTTTTCAAACTCTCAATAAAAGGATTTATTGCACAAGATGTTTTTCATTTTATAAAATGCAATTTATTTCCTGTCCTATTATGTTTCTTATCTCAGTTATGCATCTTCCATCTGATGTTATCCATGTGCCCAGATACTTATATTTCTGTATTTGTCCTAAAATAACACCATCAACTTCTATTACACACTAGGAATAATACGTTTCTTTTATCCCATCATTACTTCTGTCTTCCCATTATTCAAACTGAGGCCTATTTTTTCACTGTAATTTATATCGTAATTTAAAGGTCTTTATTTGAAGTCTCCTGCTGTATTAAAAGCGTTTTTAGAACTGCTTACCTTGACTGGGCTGAGAGCAACATCAAGTTTCGGAAAAACGGTTGATCCGCCTCGCTCTACATCCGTCAGCTACAACAGTATACAAACAAAATACAGTCAAACACTGCTTCTTCTTTTTTCTTCTGTTCAATAAAGCTGACTGTCGTCGATAGATTCACTTATCTTGACAGTGCGCTATCCTAGAGAGTTACCATCGACGATGAGATCAACGCTAAAATCTCAAAGGACAGCAGCACACTCGGCAGTCTGTATGTATACCATTGTCTACAATAGAATTGGTATCTTCTTGCGGCCAAAGTTGAAAGATGAGCGGAAAATAATTATATAAGTACTGCATTATGCATGACAGAGTATTAGCGGGGGTGTTGGGGGGATTGGGGGAGAGATCCGTTTCCCATAACCTTTCTCAGAAGATTTAAAAATTAAATGGAGAGACACGGTTCTACACATTAAGGTTGTGTAAAAGACAAACTTCCGAAGCATCCCCACAGATGGAGGAAATATTGTATCAGCTAGGCTGGTCATCCAACAGCCATGCTAGACCATCGTCTTCCAACGGTAATATTTTATGGCGCACTCCAGCTTGGGAAAAGATCTGCTGATGAACAGTCAATACGCTATAAAAATTGTTTTTAAAGCTTTTGCATGGAGAAACTGCTGCACAAGACAGATATTGATGACACGCAGCCTCAAGTACGATGCATCGGTCTGCATTGCAGTAGAAGTTGTAAAAGCAGAGAAACGACGGTAATCTAGAAGTAACTGTGTGGCTTATAGCAGCACTTTTGTTTCTTTCATCTGATGCCCGTACTACTCAAGAACTCCAGACCATTCTTGCTACACTGTAGACTAATCAGCCCATAAGCTCATCAACTACATACTCACTATATCCGGGTCAATTATATCAATTTATATTGAATTCTTAAAGCATATCAATCAGTTAAGCTGTTCATTGCATTTCCCCTCTGCCACACTGACACATGAACCCCGGACGCGGAGGTCAATGGACGTGTTCCATCACGGACGCGGAGGTTAATGGACGTGTTCTAGCACTGAGATGTATTACCACCCTGAACGCTCACTCACAGTGCGACGTTCCGCAAGTGTCACACTTCAAAACCTGAAAAACGAATGTACTGACAGTTTGAGGAAGAAGGGCAACATCAGTAAAAGGAAGAGGAAGAAAAAGGGTTGGCAGCTGGACTCACAACTTAACTATACTCATCTGGGCCATCAGATTCCCAATAGGGGCATTACGTGAACGATCTTTTATACGCGTTGGGTCTTCAGTTGCCTCTAAAGGCTACCTGCCTGTCGTTTTCAATGTCTGCTACAAACCGTGAAAAAGAAGACAATAAATCTTAGTTTTAAATTTGAAACATGAAACTGGTCGAAGGACGCTATACTTGTTTCCTTGGCCACCGAGAGGTAATTTAGTAGAGCAACCATTGTTCTGACACTTGTGAGGTTTAGAATGGAAGGAGAAAATCCAGACACACTCAGAGTTAGCATTTTACGGAATTTCTACCTCTCTCCATGATGGCATCTAGTCAGGCTCTACAAGATAGACCCGAGAAAACGACATTCTCTCGGCATCACTTTTACCTGTCTTCAAATCCCACACTGTCCTTCCCTTCTTGAAACAGCTAAGAAAAATTAATAGTGGCAACATTAAGAAGGTACAAGGTCGTGTGACGTCACAGAAATCTAGCTACCAGGTAGCCGTCTGTGACACAGTGGCCACTTTGAAGTAAACGTAGAACACAGCACTTGAATTTCGTGATCTCCTTAACCTTCATCAAACGGCATCTAGTCAGGCCTCAGTTGATGCACACGGAAATTGTATGGTCGACAACAAGGACGACTGGATATTGAAAGATAAGTTTTAATAAACTGTATACTTTTGTTGTTGTAATTAGTTGCTCTGTGATCTCTCCCCCACCCCCACTCACTCTCTCTTCCTCTCTCCTCTCTCTCTCTCTCTCTCTCTCTCTCTCTCTCTCTCTCTGTCTAGGCTAATGAATGTGTGTAGGTTGGGCTGTTAATGAACATCATTGTTCATCGTTGTTGTTATAACTATAGGTAGAATCATGGATCTACATTTTTAGTCACGTGATGGTGAGGAGAAAAACTGGAGTACATCTGACGGCACGAAAGTTGGATTGGAGGAGAGGCAGAGGGAGACCGTGAGAAAAAATGCTGAACAGTTTGACATCATGCCATAAAAGATCATGTGTGTCAGAGTTGATTGAAAAAAGTACACGAGACAGAAGGTTGTGGATAGACATGACTACCAACGCTACAGGGCATGGACTTTAAGAAGAAGAATCATGAAAATGTGAATGCAATCCTGGTGGCTTGCAGATGTTCAGACAATGTGATCCTGTCACAAATTATGCACCTCTTTCTAAAAAAAAAACCTTCCTTGGCTACACCTTTCTATGGCTGCCCTCTATTGTAGTCAACTTTCTGTCACATCAGAATCAGTATCTTTCTTCGTCTGAATGAGGCAGTTCCATTACTGTTCCCTTCTTGTAGCCAGTCATGCTGCCCTTGTGCGCATTTGGCATCCCCTGTGTTAGTGTCTCAGATTTGTTTTTTAATCTGTCAACCTGCTTGAACATCACACACCCGATAACACAAAGTGCCACCATGTGGATAAGGGTCACCGCCGAGAGGTCCCAGAAACCGCGTTAAGCAATTAGACCATGTTTATGGCCAGGCTATATTGCGGCCCCTGGCAAAAGCCAGAGTAAAACAAAAAAATTCATCCTAAAAAGGACAGAAAGTTAAACGTAACTGGAAAACCAAAGGTGCATACATTCCTTTACTGTAACACTCACAGTTAGGTTGAGGAAGTGGGGACAAGCATACGGCTGACTGCTACCACACTTTAAAGAACACAGAGATGAGCAAAAAACGTGGGACAGGGGGAAAAGGTGAGAAAATCACATGACGAGAAGGGAGAAAACCTGTTTGAAGAACACAGATGCAAACAACAAAAGGGGAAATGAAAGTGGTGAGGGGGGGGGGGGGGGGAGATCACATAATGAGAAGAGGAAATAACCGGTTGAAGAATAAGATGGATAGGATGATGACAAGTGGGGGAGAACTCATATGGAATAGCCACAGGAAAAGGAAGTGGAAATAGCTGTTCCATGTTAAAACTACAGTATGAGATGTGGCGGTAAGGGTACCTGAGATTTATTATTGCATACATCTGATATACTTATACAACGGTTTTTATTTAATTTTTTCGCATGTAAAAACAAATAAATTAACATATATTTACTTACATATATAAGGAACGTAGCGAGTCTGTCTCCGCCAAACATGCTAAATGCCTCAGTGCGCATTCTTTCATGTAACACCTCCTGTTTATATGTGAATTTAAAGTTAAAAAGTTACTCAATAATGAATACAACAATCAAAGAATGACATAGACTGTTACGACAAACATAACACTAGTAGTTGACTCTTCAATGATATGAGGGTTTTCGTAGGTGTGTTCGAGATGGGTTCTATCATTTTAAGTATACTGTTCTCGAACGACTCCTTTCTGTAACAATCCTGTTTGCGAACACATTTTTCTGTCGGTCCTCCGCCTGTCTATTCGACTGTCTGTCTCTGTCTTTCTTTCTCACTCTCTCTGTCTGTCTTCTTCTATCTGAATTATTGTTTGTCTTCCCTCCGTCTGTCTCTCTGGTCCTTTGGCCTCTTCTGTATGTCTGCCTCGCGGTCTAAAAGTATGTATATCCGACGTCTGTCTGTTTGACCACTTATTATGTGTCTTCTTCTGGCTATCTGTTATCTGACTGACTGTCTTCTGTTTGTCTGCTACTTTTTTTTTCTGTCTTCTACTGCCTGACCTTTTCTGCTTGTCTGTATGTATATCGTCTTCTTCTGTATTTTTCTGTCTGTATGTCTTCATCAGTCTGTCTGCTTCTATATTACTGTTTTCCTATGTCTGTCTACTCCTTCTGGCTGTTGTCTTCAACCCGTCTTCTACTGCCTTCTCATGTCCGTTTTCCTCTGTTTGTCTCTCTCTTTTTACGTCTGCCTTCTTCTGTCTGAATGTCACTTTCTGTCTGTCGTCTTCTGTCCGTCTTTTACAGTCTATCTGTCTTTTCCTATCTGTCTTCCTCTGTTGATCTTTTTTTTTTCTTCTGTCCGTCCGTCTGTCTGTCTTCTTCTGCTATTTGTCGGTCTGTCTATCTTATTCCGTCCGTCTGTTGGCTCGTTATGTCTGTCTGTCCGTCTATCAGTTGTTATACTGCATGTCTATCCATTTGTCCGTCTTCTGATGTCTGTATTCTGCTGTCCGCCTGTCCGTCAGTTAGTGCCCTGCTGTCTGTCTATCTTTTGCTATATATCTGTCTGTCAGTCTTTGGTTGTCTGTCGGTCTTCTGCTCCCTGTCTCTGTCTGTCATCTGCTGCCTATCTATCTCCATCTCCCGTTTACTGTCTGTCTATCTTATGCTGTCTGTATTTCCTTCTTTATGACTACTGCAGTCTGTTCGTGTTATCTTATTCGTCTGTCTTCTACTGTCTGTCGTTTACTGAATGGATGTCATTTGCTGACTGTCTTTCTGTGCATCTACGTACGTCTTCTTCTTCTGCCTGTATTTTCTGTATATCTGTCTGTCTTTCATTTGTTCAGTCCTCCTCTTCTTCCCTCGTCATATTCTTCCTTCTCCTCCTTCTTACATCTTCTCATTCTCTGTATGTCTGTCTTCTTATTCTGTATTTATCTGTCTGTAAGTCTTCTCCAGTTTAGCTTCATCTATTTTTCTGTTTTCTAATCTTTACTTCTGCTGGCTGTCGTCTTCAAACCGCCTTCTACTGTTATCGTATGTCCGTTTTCCCGTGTGTGTCTCTTTTCTTCTGTCTGTCGTCTTCTGTCTGTCGTCTTCTGTATGACTGTCGTCTTCTGTCTGTCTGTCTGTCTGTCTGTCGTCTTATGTCTGTCTGTCTGTCGTCTTCTGCCTGTCTCTCGTCTTCTGTCTGTCGTCTTCTGTCTGTCTGTTGTCTTCTGTCTGTCTGTCTGTCGTCTTCTGTCTGTCTGTCGTCTTCTGTCTGTCTGTCGTCTTCTGTCTGTCTGTCATCTTCTGTCCTCCTTCTACTGTCTTCTTATCTCCGTCTTTCCGTGTGTGTCTCTTTTTTTATGTCTGTCGTCTTCTGTCTGTCTGTCGTCTTCTGTCTGTCGTCTTCTGTCTGTCGTCTTCTGTCTGTCTGTCGTCTTCTGTCCGCCTTCTACTGTCTTCTTATCTCCGTCTTTCGGTGTGTCTCTTTTCTTTTGTCTGTCGTCTTCTGTCTGTCTGTCGTCTTCTGTCTGTCTGTTGTCTTCTGTCCGCCTTCTACTGTCTTTCTGTCTTTTCCTGGCTAACCTGAGACAAATACAGGAATCCTCTAACCACAAAAAGACAAGATCGTGGATTTCCGCTCATACTGGTAAAATATAGTTTCTTTTTAATTTGATTGATATTTAATTAAGTTGAAATGTTGCATGTATAGTGGAACTGTAATATTCGTCATTAAACCTTTCCCGAGAGGAGGACGTATGTTATAAATGACGAATATCATCGCTGTTTTTGTTTTTTGTTTTGGATTTTTGTTTAATTGAAGAATGGCTTATTCCATTTCCATCCCCGAAATTCGCCCAAAGGTTCTTTAACAAATATGGCATGTCACTTGAAGATCGATCTCGGAAAATATTGGAAATGATGTTACAGAAACGCCAAAACTCACCGTCATTAAATGATTTCACCTGCTGATGAACTATAACGATTTGTGGATGAGAATTCTCGATAAAAACCTGCATTTTTGCTCCAGTAGACAGCCATTACTTAAGTTCAGCATCTAGAACCGGCCTTTCCTTTTCCCCCTAGTTTGATGATTTGCGAATATCACACTTTCAGACGAATATGAAACATAAATTTATTTAATTGCTGCTGTAATATGTAACTGACGATATGACAGGGAATATGCCAGACAATACGTGGTGTAATCTAGTATTTTTTGTTTGTTCAAACATTCACACGTGTGTGTGTGTGTGTGTGTGTGTGTGTGTGTGTAGGTGTGTGTGCGTGTGTGTGTGTGTGTGTGTGTGTGTGTTTGCACGCGCGCGCATCTTATCTTTCTCCTGTGATGAACTTCCTAGTGATCGTTTTTTATCTTCCTCTTTTTTGGTCGTCTCACTGTCGTGAAATGATAGCCATTACGCATCGGTCTGTAAGGCTGATAACCTGACTTACCTGTAATCTGCACACAATTCAAACTTGGACTCGCCCAGAAATATATAGTCCCTCATATATATATATATATATAGGCCTTTATTGGACAACATTATTATGTCTACACTTTCTGGTTGCTTTAACTAAACTCCATTTTTAAATGTATATCTCTTGGAGATATATGAAGGGAGTTATTTGAGGTTTCGTGGAAACCGATTTACTCCTTGCTCATGTATACTAGGGACTTCTTTTTGCACCAACGCCTGAAGTGTCTAAGTGACGCTATTCTCTTTGCCAGCTTCCTAACGTCCAGACGTGTCAATCTATGCCTGTATTATTTCATTTTTCAAGGCATTCTGGAATGTCTCAGTTTTTACATATGCTTGGGTAAGTTAATTATAGTTTACGAGTACCTAAAGTGATGTCTGTAAAGTAGTCACTGCTGTAGAGAGATCAGTATCGGCTGTGTGATCACACTTAGTTCGACCGTTCTTGATCGCTAGAGAAGCGGATTCGAACGTAGACCCTCCCCTGTACAGACTAAATAGCTTATGCCCTCAATAAACCACTCATACTGGTAAAACTTAATACCCTTACAAGTGTGTACTTTTTAAACTAACTATAGAAATCTGTACATACGAAATGGGGACAGAATTGGGTCAGGACTTTGTTAATCAAAGTATGTGTGTGTTTGACCCAGATCAATGAGTGCTAGGGCGAGCTTTGGGAAATCTAGTGAATGCAGGTACTGACAGTAAATATTGGTGTCTGTGTGCAGAGGGAGGGGGAGAGAGAGAGAGTGATATATGTGTTAGAACACTTTATCTATCTCCATTGTATATCTGACTTGCCTTCTCTTGCACTAAACAGACAGATGAATATAGGAGACTTATGTCTCTTGGTCTGGAGAGGCAATCTGAGGAATGAAACAGGAGAGCAGGGGGGAGTCAGCAGCTGGGGGTTGATGACTGATGCTTGTTCTGTCTTTCCTGTCAAGATGTTACCCTCTTGGTGATGACTAATGTTGAGTTATTTTCTTGACAGGATGTATCTTTTGTGAGGAGCTGGCAGAAGATTCACAGTCCAACCAACACCCACCAACTATAACCCAGCAGTCAATTAACCCATCACCCACTTATTATCACCCAACTACCAATTGAGAAGACTGTCCTCCTCAAGATGGGGTACAATATAACCCAAACATCATCCAGTGCCAGAGCATGTGTGTAACTCAGGGACAGTACTGTGAGTTACTCGTGGGAGCAGGTGCTGTATGCCTATCCAGTTGCGGTGTGCCTATCCAGTTACTGTGTGCCTATCAAGGTGCTGTGTGCCTATCCAGTTATTGTGTCCTCTATGGTGAGGTACTCTCTGACTATTTGATCCAGTGGAGCAGAATTTCCAGAATCAAAGACAGTCGAATCATCCGGAGCTGAAGGAGGCATCATAGACAGAAAGGATAGAAGCTAAGTCTGATGCTTCGTGTGCTGTTGTTTTCCTCACAGCTCATTTGTTTCCAATGATGACACATAGTCACCTCCAGGACCGGCTGTCTGTATAGTTTCCTTGGGATCTAGACATTAGTGCTGAGATTCTTTCACTGATAGCTGGAATTCACTTCAATTTGTTTATGTACAGATATTATACTAAATACATGCATTCATTTTCATGGCTGATTAGGTTTTCTCTATGTCACCTTCTTATGTTTAGCAGTTGTATGTGTATGTATCTTCATTATATGTGTTAACATGGTTATGATAATGAACTATCATAACCTGGGGGCTTTCTTTAGTAAGTAGTGGGGGTGTCCAGCCAAGTGTGCCTAGAAATATTGTATTTATATACTGATATATTTTGTAGTGCCAATACTTGAGTTGCCCTACTCCAGAGATAAGTTGAGCGTATATTGGCCACGGGGATTCCCTTAGACCAATACGAGCCAAACGACTCAACATAATTATCTCTGAGTGCTGTTGGTTCTGAAGGAGGAATCCTTACATTAGGCACGCGACAGGAGTGATATGTGACACTCACTAATAACTGGTTATTTTACCCCAGTACAGTGCTTTTCTGTATTTGTCTTGCGTGTCTTGTATGACTAGAGTAGTAGATTTGTTCATATTTGTACATGTTCAAGCTGCACAATTTATCCTTCTCTTCTTTGGTCGTCTCACTAATAACAGGTTGTCTTACTCCAGTGGCGTGCTTTTCTGTATTTGTCTTGTGTGTCTTGGATGACTTGGATAGTAGATTTGTTCATATTTGTACATGTTCCATCTACAACATTTATCCATCTCTTTCTTGGTTTTCCCTCATATTCCTCCCTTGTGTTCAGCTGTAAAAAGTAGTCATAGTCTGTGCGGTCTTTTTTTTTACCTTCTCATTTTTTAAATTGAAGTAAAAATCAACAGTTTTAAAAAATTATTTCAATTTAAAAAAAATAAAAGCTTATGTAGAAACAAAAAGTTTTCTCATAATTCATTTCACTCTATTGATAGGCAGATTTTTCTTTCTTTAGCATTTTACCTACGGACTGAACTGAATACTGAAGGTTGTATAACTAGTACTTAAAAACTCCTACTAGGATGGTAATCCAACAGGGGGAAATTCCAGATATTAAATACAACCTTAAAAAGTCACACACACACACACACAAAAACCAGAATAATTAGGTCAAACTAGTATCAAATGCTGTTAACTAGCGAGAGCGAATCCTCCAAACAGTCATTAAGATGCGAAACAAATAGACTGAGGAAACTGGGACGTCTAAGAGAGACTGTGCCGGTTCTGCACCATCTTGTGTTGTACTGATGTATGACAAGCTGGATGTTGTGAGGGTCCTTTGGGAGCAAGTGAACAATGCCGATGAACAGATAAATCATTACGGTCTGAGGAGAATGGCGCTGCGAGGAGTTACCATGGGATCTGATCGACACGCGACACTCAGGGGAAAGGCGAGACAGGGGAAAGGCGAGATCCGCGCTTCACGGATCCATCTGGGTAGATGATATCTTCTGGGTCTGATTGCTGATCCCTTTACGTCTGTGTCTACGGCGGCAGGAATATGATCCCTGCAGTACCTTCAGAGTGGAATGACAACCTTAGAGTTGCCATGCATGTCTGCTGGTATATTCGTCCGTTCTTCTCTGTGACTGATCACGTCTATGTCACATACCTGCTGGATTAAATCCTCAGCCTTTGCCATCCAAGAGCGGCCTCTTTTGAGACGCGTTCCTTTTGTGTCGTGTATAGCTTTGTGCAGGGGGTGGTTATCGTCTGCCGATACGCTCATGTACGCCTTGACTTGTGCGACTTTATATCTGCTTGTCATCGTCGGCAAACCCAGGACACAACGGATGGCGTTGCATGAGGAAAGTGCAGCCAAGTGTGAGTCTCATGGCCTCATTTTGTACTCGGTCCAGTCTTTCTAGCAGGGTTTTGCTGACATTGAGGAGGGCAAGACCATAGTCAATGACGCTTAACACAAGCCCTTGATAGATAAGAAAAAGTAGGCGTTGTTCAATATCAGCTACTGCTAGCACCTTGCGTGCTGTCAGACCTTTCCTAGCTCTAAGTTTGACGTTGCCTACGTGGCAACGGACTTTATCCAGGAAGTGCTATTTCTGGCAAGCTGATTAATATTTTGTGTAATTTTCTTAGTTATGACACAAACATGAGAATTCCACGAAATGAAATGACGCTCTGTCCAGACACGCGCAAGTTTCTTCGTTTGTCTGTGTCAAGGATATCACAATATCAATGACGCATCGTGTATTCCCGGCAGAAGTGCTTGTCGAATCGATATTTGATCCGAATAAACGTCTGCAAGGACACAGACGCCCTCAGTCCGTGAGCGACACACAACAGAGCGATATGTGACAACTAAGTGATACAACTAGACGACAAACATGATTAAACTTACCTTACCAAGGAAGTCATAATGCAAGCCATATTGGCCCCCAGTTCCGTAGCTAGCAACCTGCAATGATTAAATTAAAATAGAAACACATAATACACCGTGCCTTATAAAATCAGCATTGTATTTCCGGTCCTTTGCATAAAGTCGCTCTCATCACTGCATTCTACAAATCCCTTGGGTTCCTTGTCCGAAATTCTCGCCTCATCTAAGAGGAGTCAGTTTACTTTTTCGCCAGGAACTCTGGGATTAGAGGGAGTAAACGAGAGTATAGCTTGCTGGGAGGGTGACGGTGAGTTCAGAAAAAGCAATGGACCAGGCTGATATTCTCAGAGCTAGTTCTCAGGGACAGGCGGATGATTTAGGAGACAACGGTGAGACGGCGAATTTGACCATACTGCAGGAACTTCATGTCAAAAGAGGTGTTGACAGAGATGGACGCGATAAAGTGTAACCAAAGAAATATTGTCATCATTAGCATTTTCCAATTATGCCGTTAAGCGTTGTGGGGAGAAACAGTTTGTGGTCTATTAACTTCATGGGCAGCACTGGATATTGTCATTTCGTGTCATTGTAGAAGCTCTTTAATGGCATCAATACATTTACTTCCAGGACTGCCTCCTGCTTTTACTTCAGATCTTTTCATGTATAGCGCGTGCGTTGGTATTTGTTCTGGCTGCATTCTTACTAGATAACGAAACCACGTGATCTTCTATTTCTCAATGAATTTGCTGCATGCTGTTGTTCCTACAGACTGTCTGAAAATATCATTACTAACTTTGACTCGGATGATTAAGTTGGCGACTTTTCTCGGGCATCTCATTTCATGTGTGTTAATTTTACTCATCAGAAGTAAGGCATGGGTGTGTTATTTCACATTTACTTTTTATAATATTTATGAACAATATTAATACAATAGACATTAACACTACCATATGTCGATAAACAGGAGGGTTTCAATGAGCGGCTCTTTGCGGATGATAAGCGCATATTCCGCAGTGAAAGTAAACACCTGCAGGACCACATAAACCAACTACATGACAGTTGCCATAAACATCACATGAAGATTAATGCTAAAAACAAAACAAAAAAAAAAAAACAAAAAAAAAAAAACTAACAGAAGTCATGAGAATAAGCAGAAAGCAACAAACTATCGACATAAATATCAAAGATTAAAGTCTGTGAAACAAGTGCAAGAAGCATCTTGGAAAGCATCTTTACATACAATGGTAAAAAATATATAGAGAGAGAGAGATAAAAACGAGAATCCAACAAGCCAACAATGTCACATACCAACTTGCTCCAATTGTAAAACACCCTGCTATCCCAATAGAGACAGAAAGACAAATTATAAATGCAACATGTATACCGATTTTAGGTTACCAGTGTCAGACTTGGATCTTCCGGTCGAAATGGACGCTAAGCAGGCCACTGTTCGGAGCCGAGGCAAATTTTTTGGCCGATGGATTTTTGTTCCATTTGTAGACTGGATATAGTTTCGTCGCCCAGCTTCTGAGTTGAATGCATAGCGTGCCACTGTGAGCTGCGGATTTCATTTGGAATGTTTTTTTCGACTGTGACCAACGTGGTGGTGTAAATTGTAGTAGATTCAGAAAATGGCGCGACCGCGATGCTTGTCGTCGCAATGTTAGTGGTGCCGGTATGTGATTAAAATTGATCGCGTGGGCAACTGCTACCATCAGTGATGAACTGCATTTCTAATGTCGGACTGTTTGTGTTAGCACTTTTGATGGCTACCGTATGCTTTAATGCGAGTGTATGCTAGATATGCTGAGACAGCAGTATGTCAATCTTTCTACAAGGGACTGTGATAAACATTCTGTGTGTTTTTCGTTGGCACAGGAGCGGAGCAAAGATGGGGCGACCCGTTTGCTATGAAGCTGAAACTAAGACTACTAGACTTGGACATTGACAAAGGAACACGAGATAAAACTAACTACGTGTGAGATAAGATGTGTGAGAATGGCTGTGAAAAAAAAAATCAGAAGAGATCGAGTGAGAAACGACCTGATCATAAGAACTGTTGGAACAACACCCATCGTCAATTTTATTTAGAAACAAAGAATTAAATGGTCAGACATCTAATGAGAATGTAACCAACAATGCCAGCAACAAGAGGGTACAACATGAAAATCGTAACATCAAGATGCAATGGAAGACTGAGAAGAAGAAATATTGAGGGAGTCATGGACACCATAAGATTGCATAACATCAAGGCATATCGAGCGATCAGGCGCGCCCTAGCTCGGCTGCCGATAGTCTGATGAACTGCGAAGCCTAGCGGCATAAGCAGATGTTGACAACAGAACAGAAGAAGTGTATGTAGGTTAGCCTTTGATAATGTCGAATATGTCAAAAAGGACTCAGTGCACTTAACACTATGGATGCAAATGGCATAGAGCAGGGAATGCTTTTCACACTACATCAGCAACTGATCCTTTCAGTGGTTGATTATGACCTGGGACTGCTTACCGCCTCAAAGAGTCAAATGGACAAACTAGAGCGCAAACAGAACGCAGCTGTGCGGGTCATTCTGTGCTGCACCAAAGACACCCCAGTTGTGTGTGGGCGATACATCCTCGGTTTGCCGACGGTTGCAGATAGGCACAAGGTGCTGCAGGCGAAGTCATATCTCAAGGTAGCTGCAGACATAGATCACCATTGGCACGAAGCTCTGGGTGCAGTTAAGGGTCAGTGACTGATAAGAGGGAAGTCATAGAGGCTCAGGCAGAAGACACAATCAGACAGGTTTTCATTCTGAAGAACATTGGGCGAGAAGAGGAGTGGGTCAGGGTGCCAGCTAAATGTTGTCAGGCATGTGTAGAGTCATAATCACGCTGAGTGGGAAATGCAGAGACTGGCCAGCAGGTACCACGGAGGTGGAAATTCAGCAATTAATTCAAGATAATGACCAGTCAGTGGACGTGATTATTTATACAGACGGTTCAGTGTCAAGAGGTAAAAGAAGTGCTTGGGGTTTCTTAGCAAAGGTTAATGGTCGACGTTTGGTGCAGGAGAGCCTAGTATATGATACCACAAAATCCAAGAATGGAAGTCGGGGCGATCAGCGCAGCCTTTCGCTGGCTAGTGAGAACGACACACTCTCACACATATACACACACACACACACACACACACATACACACACACATACACACACATATCGTGTTTGTAACTGACCCAGAAAGCATGCTGAGGAAGGTCAAGAAAGGTATGCATCGTGCAGAGAGGCTTGCGGAGGACACGGGTGAGGAGTATTGACTGGATTTTTTTTCTAGGATACGCCGGTATGTTGGTAAATGAACAAGCGAACAGACTGGCTAGCTCTGCACAATTTGGTGGAATATTATTGCATTATAAGGCAGACGTTGTTGGGGCCTTATGGGAGAGCGTGTACAGTTCGGTGGAGCAGATGGATCACCACAGTCTGGTGAGATTGATGCATCGGGGAGTGGGGAATGGTTCTGGCTCATAGGAAAGGCAAGACGGACGTATAATCAGAATGCTACTGGCACCATTGGTATCGGAACTCTGTGCTGGCTCCTGAAGATAGGGACGGAGCGCTTATGGAAATGACCCGAGTGCTGTGATGTCGATTTTTGAATTAAATCAATCAATCAGTCATGAGAATGTCTAAGTGTGGCACTGGTAGCACAGTGTTGGTATGAATATGCTGTTTATAATCTGTTTCTTTCAGCTCATACTTACGTTTGGCTGTCTTAATAACTGTGTCATTTAGTATGTTAGTGTACTGGCTGGTTGTTTCTAGCTTCGAGTTCCCAAGAAAATAGTCAAATTATAGTTTAATTCTTTGTTAATTAGTAAGTTAGTTGGTTGAGTTATGATCATTGCATTTAAGATGTGTCCATAGGTGCTCAGATCTTCCCCTCATTCTGAACCCCAGCGTACGGTGGCTAATAATACCAGTTCCATGTTGATTAAACGAGTCCTCTGATGTGTCTAGTGTGCGTCTCGTTTTTGCCATACCGATCTTAACTCCCAAATCTGTCATTCTGGGGGGAGATGTAAATTCACTGCCTCCAAAGTTCTCCACCGTTCCTATTTCTCGGAGAGCAATAATAATTTCAACATGATTTATAGGCTGACGGTTGGTAATGATAGCTGATCCAGCCAGCCTATCAGCTCCATCCTTTGCCAGCGGACCTGAAACAAAACTAGCGGTGACTCCACGCACGGAGTACTTTTGTTATGATTCAAGCCATCGCCTTTGCACCGAACCTGCCCGAAACCTCCGGATCATACTTATTGAATTACTCAGTACACAAGCGCAGGTGTAAATTTGTTTTTCTAGCCACGCGAACGCTTGCGTTACTGCCATCACCTCCATCGTCATGCTGCTGGTTGTCATGGAGAAGGTGCTGTTTTTAACTTATTTTAATCATACATCATTTAACCTTGTATGTAGCTGATTCGGAATTCTGCTGACCTGCATTATTTCAGTTTTATTAGTATGTATTTTCATGGATTATCTTCTGCATGTTGAACTTAACCTGTTCAAAAAAGAGAGTATTTGCCTTGAATTCCTTGTTCTTTGTCTACCTTGTGATCTTCGTCAATCTTCTCTTTACTTGTATGCCTTTTGTTGTATAGCGTCACATATTTCGCTTTGATTAATTCATTTGTATATAATTTAGAGTTTTTTTTTCTTCCGACCTAATCTTATATAAACCTAATTCCTGATTCTGCTACTCGTGCAGCCCTTCTCAAACATCTGGTTCCAATAGTCAAAAAAAAAAAAAAATTCTGGTTTCTTATGAGTGATCATGTCTGTCACTTGTAGCATTGAGTACGCCTACTGTAGATTTAAGTCCCTATACTGATATCGTTAGGACTATCATAGCAATTTTGATTCTTAGGATGACAATGATGAAAGCAGCGATGATGTTGATTATAGGCCTAATAAAATCTGTATCATAAATACCTGAAACTGCTCGGCACTGAAAGCGCTACCAGGCACGTAGGTTTCCGTGTTAAGGTTGGTGATGGCTGCCACTCTCAAAGTTAAAGGTCCCATTATTTCTGGCGAATCCCAATTTTGGAATAATGCGCTGCAAACAAGAAAGCTATCATTATATTCAATTTTAGTAAATAACTCTAAAAACTCTCTTTAATGGTTAGGTCTACGTTGTTGATACTTGGAATGCAGCTTGTTAACAATAATGAAAAACACGTAGCAAATGGTCGAACAATGTCAATAAACAAGTGTAATGTCTAAATATTCCCACGGCAATTCTCTAAAACAATAATATTGGAGTAAACATGAGACAAGAAAGAAATAAAGACAACGTGAATACTCGTAGAAACACGAGATATACAGACAGGGTTCAGACCCGCACGTGAAACCCAAAACTAGAGTTATAAGGTTAGACCAAAATCTAATCAGTTAGTATGTGTTTGGCAGCTGGCGTGAAAGGTTGTATCTGATAGACTCGTGAATGTGACTTTGTATAACTGAAGACGTGAAGGTGGTTCTTTTTATTGAGACGACAGCCAGACGACAACCTGATGACAGCCTAACCAGAAGTGGTAGCCGACAAGTTCTAACCGGCCACGAAGTCTAACCGCCATTATCAGAGTTGCTGGATCAACCATTATGTGTGTTGCGTGTGTAAGAAAACAGGACTGAAGGGTAACGAGTGTGGAAGGGAGTAGACGTCAATTATGTACTTGATAAATGTCCTCGTATCAGCTGTGAAGTTTAATAAAGGATATAACTGGATTTCGTCTGCTAGTTACCAACTGTGTGCATTCAAAATGTCATCTGTCTTACATATGAAAAACCCATAGCAACCAGTCAGCATACCGAGGAGACAATATCCCAACAAGACAAATTATTGTTACAGTCGGCTGAAAAACTGTTGAACCTTTTAACTTCTGTTGTCCACGTGGTGATTGTGTGTGTGTGTGTGTGTGGGGGGGGGGGCCCGGGGGGAGGGGGGATTGACCCACTGCCACCTTTCAAGAATGTCATAAAGACCAAATTTTTGCGCTTGCGTGTTTTTTTAAAAGTCGGTTTGCATTTGCCTTAAAAGTGAGAAACCGACAGTCTACATACAGATAACTCAGATCTGTAAAGGGTATGTGCATGCAAGTTTTGGAAGAAGATTTAGGTCCAGAAGCGGAAACAAATCTGGACTTTTCTGCCGTAGTTTACAGCCGGTGAACTCAAAGAAGTAGCAAGAATAATTCGGTATTGTTTAGCTTCTAAGCAGCTGTTGCTAAAAAACCACTTGCTTCAAGAAGTTAAGCTTCATCATCATCATCATCACGTGCCCTGACGACTAGCGTAGTCGTTCATGCATCTCCACAGATCTCTGTCCCCTGTTTTCAGGATCAGTTCCACCGATGATATCTCTCCATGCCACCGTCGCAGTCCATCCGTCATCTTCTCTCTCGGTCTGCCTCTCCTTCTTCTACTGCTCAAACATTCTCCTTAGACTCGCTCCTATTCACATGCCCCCCCCCACCCCCAAAAAAAGTGCTTGTATTTTCCTTATAGCTGTATGTATTGATCTGCTTTCATTAGTTTCCTTCAAACAATCTTTGTTAGTTTCTCTAGCAGACTAAGGGATTCTTAACATACGTCTGAGAAACCACATCTCCGTCGCCTCCAAGGTCTTTCTAATTTGTGTATTCACATTCCATGATTCACTACCATACAGCAATATAGGTTCTACATAACATTTTAGCACTCTCTTTCGAACATCCAAAGAGTGGGACCTATTACACAAGATGTTTTTCACTCTGTGAAATGCTTAGCCTAGCCTATTCTGCTCTTAATTTCTGGCATATTTCTTCTGTCTGATGTTTTAATTGTACCCATATATTTGAATTTATCGACTTGTATTAACTTTTAACCTTCTATTCTAATATCACACTGTGGTGGTATTATATTAGGCCTAAAAGCAATAAATAGTAATGCCACCTTTACTTCCAAAAGCATTTCCCATTTAGGATCGGTCAGTCTATAATTTGTTTCAAAGTTGACCCGAAACGGTTTGGAACCCAAAACTCTCATGTCGGCAGACAAACATCTAGTCAATGCGGTACAATAGCTCCCGTTTTCACTTACGGATCCTTTCAGTGATTGATTATCGACTAGGACTGCCTAATATCTCAAAGATTCAGATGGTTAAAGTGCATACAGAGCGCAGCATTGCGAGTCATTCTGTGTTGCGCTACAGATGCTCAAGTGGTGTGTATGCGATACATTCTTGGTTTGCCGACTGTTGCTCAAGATGATGCAGACGAAGCCATATTTCAGAGTAGCTGCAGACACAGATCAACCTTTGCAAGGAGCTCTGGGCGCAATTACGGGTCAGCGTTTGTTAAGAGGGAATTCATTGATGGCGCAGGCATAAGACAAATTCAGACAGGTTTGCATCCTGAAGAGTATAAGGCGAGCTAGGAGTCGGTCAGAGTGCCAGCGGTACAGACATATTTGTGTAGAATCATAATGACATTAAGCCGGGAGCGCGGAGAGTGGCAAGCGGGTGCCACGGAGGGAGAAATTCAGCAGTTAATTTAAGTTAACGCTCGGTCAGAGGATGTGGTCACTTACACAGATGGTTCTTTTGAGACAAAAGAAGTTCTTGGTACTTGTTGGCGAAAGTTAATAGTCGACGTTTGGTGCAGGGGGAGCTTAGCATATGATACCACAACATCCAGCTTCGGAATGGAGGTGGAGTCCGTCACTACAGCTTTCTGCATGTTAAAGAACACGTCACTCACACACACATCGTGATTGTAACTGACTCAGAAAGAACATTGAGAAAGTTCAGGACAGGAGTGCTTTGTGCAGATTGGCATGCTTCGCTGCTGAGGTCACGGGTGAGAAGTATTGTCTGGAATGTTATTTTCCATGGATTCGCCGGTGTGTTGGGAAATGAACAGACGGACAAGATGGCTGGCTGTGCACAACTTGGTGGAATATTGATGCATGATAAGGCAGACGTGGTTAGGACCGTGTAGGAGAGCGTGGACAATTCGGAGGAGCAAATGGATCACCCGAGTCTGGTGATATAGATGCAGAGGGAAATGACAAGGGGTTCTGGCCAAAGCTTGACGCTCAGAGGAAAGGCAAGACGGACGTATAATCAGAATGCTACTGGCACCATTGGTATTGGAACACTGCGCTGACTGTTGAAGATGGGGACGGACCGCTTATGGCAATACCATGAGTGCTGAGATGTCGGTTCTTTAATCAACTCAGTTCAGATCAACTCTGCTTCTAAAATGGCAAGCTGTTTCACCAGAAACTCCTAGGACCCTTGTGGACTCTATGCCATGCTGCAAACCGCGGTCATACCCGATTTTGAAATGTCTAGTTGTCTAATATCTTTTGTGGCTTAGGCGTTGCGAACATGCTTCGTAATTCCGGCATGCCAAGTTTGATCCCAGCGGCGAGTCCTGCGCCTTGCATTGGTTTCCAGAGCGGTATCGAGAAGCCGACTTTCCAGATAGCAATGGCAAACTATTGGACGTTAATTTTCCTAGATAAACCACAACAGCCAAATGGTGGGGTTGGTTCTGCAACGTCCTGTACAGGATCCGGAACCAACATATATATTTACACACACACACACTTAGGTTACACTTACACGTGACTTGTCCTGTAGTTATGAATGTGCAAGGTACCACTAGATACAATGGTGCCTCTCTGTAACTGTGGATCACATAGTGTATATTTAATTCAAACTTAAAAGTGAATGAAGAAGTCTTGAAAAAATAATTAACTCATGGTGGGAAATTATAATTTGTATAAAAAATGGCATATTTTTTGGTCACGCAGTGAGAAGACAAAAACTGAACACAACGCGACAATAGTCAAGCTGAAGAAAATGGGTGTTAGCGACAGAGAAGGCATTGATAGAGTGAAATCATGGTGTGGATAACGAAATATAATGGCATGATTGGTATTTATGAAGTAATATTATGGTATGATAAAGTAATATCATTATTTGATTAAGTAATATTATAATAAAGATAAAGTATTATTATAGTATGATAAAGTAATATCATAGTATGATAAAGTAATATAATGGTATGGATAAAGTAATATGCAAAGTATGATAAAGTAATATCACAGTAGGATAAAGTAATATCATGGTATAGATAAAGTAATATCAAAGTGTGATAAAGTAATATCATGGTATAGATAAAGTAATATCATGGTATGATCAAGTAATATCATGGTATAGCTAAAGTAATATCATATTATGATAAAGTAATATCATAGTATGACAAAGTAATATCATGGTATAGATAAAGTAATTTCGTGGTATGATAATGTAAAATAATGGTATAGATAAAGTAATATCATGATATGATAAAGTAAAATCATGGTTTGATAAAGTAATATCATGGTATAAATAAAGGTATCATAGTATGATAAAGTAATATCATAGTATGATAAATTAATATCATGATATAGATAAAGTAATTTCATGGTATGATAATGTAAAATAATGGTATAGATAAAGTAATATCATGATATGATAAAGTAATATCATGATATAGATAAAGTAATAGCATGCTATGATAAAGTAATATCATAGAATGATAAAGTAATATCATGGTATGATAAAGTAATATCAAAGTGTGATAAAGTAATAACATAGTATGATAAAGTAATATCATAGTATGATACGGTAATATTATAGTATGGTACAGTAATATCAAAGTATAGATAAAGAAGTATCATAATATGATAAAGTAATATCATAGTATGGTAAAGTAATATCATGGTATAGATAAAGTAATATCATGGTATAGTAATAAAGATAAATGGTATAGATAAAGTAATATCATATATGATAAAGTATATATCATGGTATAGATAAAGTTAATATCATCGTATGATAAAGTAATATCATGGTATAGATAAAGTAATGTCAAGATATGATAAAGTAATATCATAGTATGATAAAGTAATATCATAGTATGATAAAGTAATATCATGGTATAGATAAAGTAATATCATATTATGATAAAGTAATATCATAGTATGATAAAGTAATATCATAGTATAGATACAGTAATATCATGGTATGATAAAGTAATATCATGGTACGATAATATCATGTAAGATATAATATGGTATAGATAAAGTAATATCATAGTATGATAAAGTAGTATCATAGTATGATAAAGTAATATCATGGTATAGATAAAGTAATATCATGGTATGATAAAGTAATATCATAGTATGATAAAGTAATATCATGGTATGGATAAAGTAATATCATAGTATGATAAAGTAATATCATGGTATAGATAAAGTAATATCATAGTATGATAAAGTAATATCATGGTATAGATAAAGTAATATCATGGTATAGATAAAGTAATATCATAGTATGATAAAGTAATATTATGGTATAGATAAAGTAATATCATAGTATGATAAAGTAATATCATAGTATGATAAAGTAATATCATGGTATAGGTAAAGTAATATCATAGTATGGTAAAGTATTATCATGGTATAGAATAAGTTATATCATATTATAATACAGTAATATCACAATATGATAAAGTAATATACAGTATGATAAACTAATATCATAGTATGATCAAGTAATATCATAGTATGATCAAGTAATATCATAGTAGGATAAAGTAATATTATAGTATGATAAAGTAATATCATGGTATAGATAAAGTAATATCATATGATGATAAAGTAATATCATAGTATAGAAAAGTAAAATCATGGCGTAGATGAAGTAATATCATGGTATGATAATGTAATATCATGGTATAGATAAAGTAATAGCATAGTATGATAAAGTATTTTCATAGTGTGATAAAGTAATATCATGGAATAGATACAGTAATATCATGGTATGACAAAGTAATATCATGGTATGACAAAGTAATATCATGGTATAAGAAAGTAATATCATGGTATGATAAAGTAATATTATAGTATGATAAAGTGATATCATGGTATGATAAAGTAATATCATGGTATAATAAAGTAATATCATGGTATGATAAAGTAATATCATTTTATGATATAGTAATATCATGGTTTGATAAAGTAATATCATGGTAAGGATAAAGTAATATCATTGTATGATAAAGTAATATCATAGTATGATAAAGCAATATCATGGTACAAATAAAGTAATATCATGGTATAATAAAGTAATATCATGGTTTGATGAAGTACTATCATGGTATGATAAAGTAATATCATGGTATGATAAAGTAATATCATAGTATGATAAAGTAATATCATGGTATAGATAAAGTAAAATCATTTTATGATAAAGTAATATCATGGTATAGATCAAGTAATATCATGGTATGATCAAGTACTATCATGGTATGATAAAGTAATATCATGGTATGATAAAGTAATATCATGGTATAATAAAGTTATATCATGGTTTGATAATGTATTATCATGGTATGATAAAGTAATATCATGTATTGTAAGTAATATAATATATAATTAGTGTTTATAAAATAATGTCATGGTATGATAAAGTAATGTCATGATTTGCTTGGCGTGATATTGTAGTATAATAGTATGACTAGTATAGATAAAGTGATAACATGGTACGACAAAGTGATACCATGGTAAGGATACAGTAATATAAAGGTATGATTGTTTAGAATACAGTAATATCATGGTATGATAAAGTAATATAATAGTATGGCTTAAGTAATTTCATATTGAAATACAGTTATATAATGGTATGGGTAAAGGAGCAAGACGGAAGACCATTTATAAACGCGTGTTGAATGAAGTAAAATAAAAAAACATGGTAGCGGGAATAGATGGTAGTACAACAGAAATGCTCTTGCATATCAGACAACAGCTACACCTTGGTTGACCATAAACTTTACATAGCTTTGGAGGTACATAAGTTCCAAGTGACTGGCAGAGAGCAATCATTGTCCCCATTTGGAAGAATAAAGGGGATAAAAGGGTCTGTAAAACATACACAGGCATCTCCATTTTAAGCCAAACTAGAAAAAATATTGGAATTTAGAGCACCAGCACAACTAAAGCCCCAGTTAAGTACGAGACAGTTCGGTTTTAGGAAGAGAAAGAGCTGTACAGATGCAATATTTTTTTAAGGTAAGGCAGATAAGCTAGCAGTCTGATGAATGTGATAGATGTTAACAGCTTAGATCAAAAGAATGTACATGGTTGAGTCAATAGATGCAAACTCTGGACAATTCTAGAGGATTACGGCCTTCAAGATCAACTGTTGAGTGACTCATGGCTCTTTATCAAAATAGGCAGTTACATAAAGTGCTTCAAGGGTGACTATGATGTTCTTATCGAAGTTGACATTTCTCATTATTTACCAGATTCGAGCACGCCACACACGATCAGATGCCTGACAGAAGCAGTCAACGAAGTTATGGAATAGATTGAACGAATGACTTAATAGTTTCACATCTCTTCAGGTGTCACACAGGGATATGTCCTCTCACCATTGCTATCCATTACTTACATCAACAGAATTACAAAAAAGGCAAACACAGGCACTGAAGAAATCAATGAACTTGTTTTTGCAGACGATCAATGTCTAATACACCACCAAGAACAGAATTTACAACACCATACTGACTCCTTACATCATGCTTGCACATAATATGACATGAGATAAAACTGAGGTAATAAGGATTGGCAGGAAAGATAATATCATGAACGTTCACGCTAACGGTACTAGAATCAAACAATTTCGAGAATTCAAATACTTATGAAGCATATTTACAGAGGTTGCCAGACTCGATAGAGAGATGGAAGCCAGAGTACAGAAGACAAATGCTGTCACCAACTAGTTTGCCCCTCTGCCTAGACATCAAATGACGTGGGCGCCCAGTTGACCTAGCGTTAAATTGGTATAAGTTAAAGTCATTGGAAGTAAAGGCGGTCGGTGTGATGCTAACCAGATCACCCATCGAGTGCCGACTGTTCTATAGAATATAGGTCTAGCACTATATACTCAATGCCCTTGAAGATGTGGAAAAGGGGCCTTAACTTTATATGTCATCCCTCGCCGACTGGTCTTTAATAATGTGGATCTATTCCTGATCCACCAATGGTGTGAAGAAAGTTTCTTTGGTTTATTTTGGTTTATTTTGTTTTGTTTACGAAACCGCAAAGAGCCGACAGTGGCGTTAAAGAGAATACAAATAGCCTGCCTTGTTTTGTGCCGCTGCTTTCAGCGCCTCTATTTCTTGGTCGGTGATGACATCATAGAAGAGAGTCACATAGGGCGAGATGGAAATCATCTCTTGCTTAAATCTGTGGTATGGAAGTATGCCATCTTTGTAGCTGCAGGATATCCTGGGGTAAAACTTTTTCTGAAAACGTAACAAACGGTATCAATCAGCCTATTTTTACAGAGAAAAAAGAAGAAGAAGAAGAAGAAGAAGAAGCAGAAGAAGGAAGAAGAAGAAGAAGAAGAAGAAGAAGAAAGAAGAGAAGAAGAAGGTAAGAAAGAAGAAGAAGAAGAAGAAGAAGAAGAAGAAGAAGAAGAAGAAGAAGAAGAAGAGAAGATTGAAGAAGAAGAAGACGAAGAAGAAGAAGAGAAGAAGAAGAAGAAGGAAGAAGAAGAAGAAGAAGAAGAAAGAAGAAGAAGAAGAAGAAGAAGAAGAAGAAGAAGATAGAAGAAGAAGAAGAAGAAGAAAAGAAGAAGAAGAAGAAGAAGAAGAAGAAGAAGAAAGAAGACGAAGAAGAAGAAGAAGAAGAAGGAAGAAGAAGAAGAAGAAGAAGAAAGAAGAAGAAGAAAGAAGAAGAAGAAGAAGAAGAAGAAGGAAGAAGAAGAAGAAGAAGCAAAAGAAGAAGAAGAAGAGAAGAAGAAGAAAGAAGAAGAAGAAGAAGAAGAAGAAGAAGAAGAAGAAGAAGACGAAGAAGGAAGAAGAGAAGAAGAAGAAGAAGAAGAAGAAGAAGAAGAAGAAGAAGAAGAAGAAAGAAGAAGAAGAAGAAGAAGAAGAAGAAGAAGAAGAAGAAGAAGAAGGAAGAAGAAGAAGAAAGAAGAAGAAGAAGAAGAAGAAGAAGAGAGAGAAGAAGAAGAAGAAGAAGAAGAAGAAGAGAAGAAGAAGAAGAAGAAGAAGAAGAAGAAAGAAGAAGAAGAAAAGAAGAAGAACGAAGAAGAAGAAGAAGAAGAAGAGAAGAAGGAAGAAAAGAAGAAGAAGAAGAAGGAAGAAGAAGAAGAAGAAGAAGAAGAAGAAGAAGAGAAGAAGAGAGAAGAAGAAGAAGGAAGAAGAAGAAGAAGAAGAAGAAGAAGAAGAAGAAGAAGAAAGAAGAAGAAGAAGAAGAAGAAGAAGAAGAAGAAGAAGAAGAAGAAGAAGAAGAAGAAGAAGAAAGAAGAAGAAGAAGAAGAAGAAGAAGAAGAAGAAGAAGAAGAAGAAGAAGAAGAAAGAAGAAGAAGATAAGAAGAAAGAAGAAGAAGAAGAAGAAAGAAGAAGAAGAAGAAGAAGAAGAAGAGAAGAAGAAGAAAGAAGAAGAAAGAAGAAGAAGAAGAAGAAGAAGAAGGAAGAAGAAGAAGAAGAAGAAGAAGAAGAAGAAGAAGAAGAAGAAGAAGAAGAAGAAGAAGAAGAAGAAGAAGAAGAAGAAGAAGAAGAAGAAGAAGAAGAAGAAGAAGAAGAAGAGAAGAAGAAGAGAAGAAGAAAGAAGAAGAAGAAGAAGAGAAGAAGAAGAAGAAGAAGAAGAAGAAGAAGAAGAAGAAGAAGAAGAAGAGAAGAAGAAGAAGAAAAGAAGAAGAAGAAGAAGAAGAAGAAGAAGAAGAAAGAAGAAGAGAAGAGAAAGAAGAAGAAGAAGAAGAAGAAGAAGAAGAAGAAGAAGAAGAAGAAGAAGAAGAAGAAGAAGAAGAAGAAGAAGAAGAAGAAGAAGAAGAAGAAGAAGGAGGAGGAGGAGAAGGAGGAGGAGGAGAAAAACGCCGATAACAACAACAAGAATAACAGTAGGAAAAGAGCACAACGATCACCAATAACAACAACAAGACTTTTGAAGGGATGTATCAAGAACTGACAATACTACACTTGGGACATTCGCTGGTTAACGACGTCGCCTTCTTTAACGGAGATTTGACATGCTAATGGTACCAGTAGCTAGACGTTAGCACACACACCACACACACTAACACACACACATCACACACACTCTTTCTCTCTTTTCCTCACACCCACACACACACACCCACACACAAACATGACTCTATTAGGATATTCTGGAGAGGAACATCCGCCTTACAAACTTGAACAGATCAAAGTCATATAACTTGCATTCGTAAGAGATTTAGACGTTTGTCTATGAGATCTAAGTAAGACCTAAAGACTCTTCAGGGCATAGCAAATGCTTTTTTAAACAAAAGTTACTAATGCATTTATCAGTATTTGTGTAATACCAAATTGATACGTATATCAAGTTTTGAAATAATAAACAGGGGTCATAAACTAGTGATATTACCAGTGTTATCTTAATTTTGTAGCTGGCAAACCTTTGAAGTCTTGATCTGCTTTAGGTTCCTTAGGAATCTCAAGATTAAATACTGAGTTCTGTTTCCAGTTTCGATAGATGAGAATCCTGCTGAGCTGCTGTGTAAACAGATGTAAAATAGACACAAGAAAATAGACAAAAAACGCCCACAATGCTTTTGGAAATAATACAAATATGAAGAAAAGAACCTTAACAATCGTTAATTTCGGCCGCCAGCCCCTCCACCGCTTAACGACAAAGTGTACGTTGCTGCCAGAAAACTTTCATCAACAATTATGTTGTACGATGTTAATATTACGTAAAGAAAACATAGAACACAATTGACGAATCTCTGAAATAAATCAACCTGAGGTCCACGAATAATATTGGTGATGGGCAAAATATTTTTTTCCCACACTGAAACTCGTCCTGTATCTCACTTTTCTGGTTTCTATCTCCTAACGCGACTTTTTCCTCTTCTGATTTTCTGACCCCCACCAAAGGTCCTCTTGAAAATCCTCTTTTAGTTATTACGATGTTACTTTCTCCTAGATTTCTATTGTCTCTCTCGGACGGCTATAACAATTGGAACGCCGTTTTATCTTTCCCTCTGATATGGATGTTCTAAATGAAGCAGAACCATTTCCTTTGTCATTAGAAAACTAGTCCCGCTCAAGTCACTTTTCGTTTCAGGATCAAAAACATATGCATACCCCTTTTGGGTCCTGTGTAGCACAGCTCTTCTTCTTTGTTGCGTACGTGATGTCACACAAGGTTCGTCTTTAGGTTTTGCTAACAGGAGGAGTCGATTGGGAAGGTTATAGACGAGGAGAAGATGGTCATGTTGATAGTGGTGGTGATGATGATGATGTCTTGCTTGCTGCATGCTTCTCACGTGACTCTGGTGCTTGTGTAATAAAATGCCTGGAAACAAACAGCGC
>CAJHNH020003821.1:0-15000 GCA_905116865.2 Candidula unifasciata
AATGAAAGAGCTGCCGTCTTTGCAGTGTTTAGCAGAGTAATCAGTATGAACAGGAGAGACAGACATAATGAATTAGCGCGGTCCTAGAAATATTAGGATTCTGGCTCAAAGACGATGAGCCACCTGCTGGAGTGGCTATCAAACGAGGACAATCATTCAGACACCAGTTGCAGGGCACAGACAGAAGATGCGCCACTCATCTCATACTGTGTGCGGTGACAATGGGGACACAGAAATGGCTGCTGAATACATACATACATACATACATACATACATACATACATACATACATACATACATACATACATACATACATACATACATACATACATACATACATACATACATACATACATACATACATACATACATACATACATACATACATACATACATACATACATACATACATACATACATACATACATACATACATACATACATACATACATACATACATACATACATACATACATACATACATACATACATACATACATACATACATACATACATACATACATACATACATACATACATACATACATACATACATACATACATACATACATACATACATACATACATACATACATACATACATACATACATACATACATACATACATACATACATACATACATACATACATACATACATACATACATACATACATACATACATACATACATACATACATACATACATACATACATACATACATACATACATACATACATACATACATACATACATACATACATACATACATACATACATACATACATACATACATACATACATACATACATACATACATACATACATACATACATACATACATACATACATACATACATACATACATACATACATACATACATACATACATACATACATACATACATACATACATACATACATACATACATACATACATACATACATACATACATACATACATACATACATACATACATACATACATACATACATACATACATACATACATACATACATACATACATACATACATACATACATACATACATACATACATACATACATACATACATACATACATACATACATACATACATACATACATACATACATACATACATACATACATACATACATACATACATACATACATACATACATACATACATACATACATACATACATACATACATACATACATACATACATACATACATACATACATACATACATACATACATACATACATACATACATACATACATACATACATACATACATACATACATACATACATACATACATACATACATACATACATACATACATACATACATACATACATACATACATACATACATACATACATACATACATACATACATGCATGCATACATACATACATACATACATACATACATACATGAGCGGGTCAGGAGAATGTGCTATGATGTGGATACGGACAACAAGTAACACATGACTCTATGCAATGCAAGCTCGACTTGGACAATGACGGATCAAGAGAACAGAGAAACATTGCCAAGATAAGTCATTAGAAGGTCGCTCGACATGTCTAGGACAAAAAAGATAAGAAGAGATGAGATTAGAAGGGCACTCGACATGTCCTGGACAAAAAAGAGTTGAAGTAATGACAATAGAAGGGCACTCGACACGTCCAGGACAAAGACGAGTTGAAGTAATGACAATAGAAGGGCACTCGACATGTCCAGGACAAAGAAGATTAGAAGTGATGACATTAGAAGGGCACTCGACATGTCCAGGACAAAGAAGATTAGAAGTGATGACATTAGAAGGGCACTCGACATGTCCAAAACACAGAAGAGTAGAAGTGATGACATTAGAAGGGCACTCGACATGTCCAAAACACAGAAGAATAGAAGTGATGACATTAGAAGGGCACTCGACATGTCCAAAACACAGAAGATTAGAAGTGATGACATTAGAAGGGCACTCGACATGTCCAGGAAACAGAAGAGTAGAAGTGATGACATTAGAAGGGCACTCGACATGTCCAGGACAAAGAAGATTAGAAGTGATGACATTAGAAGGGCACTCGACATGTCCAAAACACAGAAGAGTAGAAGTGATGACATTAGAAGGGCACTCGACATGTCCAAGACACAGAAGAGTAGAAGTGATGACATTAGAAGGGCACTCGGCATGTCCAGGACACAGAAGATTAGAAGTGATGACATTAGAAGGGCACTCGACATGTCCAGGAAACAGAAGAGTAGAAGTGATGACATTAGAAGGGCACTCGACATGTCCAGGACAAAGAAGATTAGAAGTGATGACATTAGAATGGCACTCGGCATGTCCAGGACACAGAAGAGTAGAAGTGATGACATTAGAAGGGCACTCGACATGTCCAGGACACAGAAGATTAGAAGTGATGACATTAGAAGGGCACTCGACATGTCGAGGAAACAGAAGATTAGAAGTTATGGTATTAGAAGAGCACTCGACATTTCCAGAAAACAGAAGATTAAAAGTTATGACATTAGAAGGGTACTGGACAGTGCCAGGACAAAGAAGATTAGAAGTTATGGCATTAGAAGAGCACTCGACATTTCCAGAAAACAGAAGATTAAAAGTTATGACATTAGAAGAGTACTGGACATTGCCAGGACAAAGAAGATTAGAAGTGATGACATTAGAATAGCAATCGACATGTCTTGAAAACATAAGATTAGAAGTGATGACATTCGAGAAAAAGTGGACGTACTAGCGGCACTAGATGTCAGTAAACAAATGAAAGTAAAAATGAGTTCAACAAAAGGTATTAATGGCATTCGCGGTGTGGAAGCCGCTACACTCTTGCATGCTGACCTAAAAGTCTTAACTTGGAATCCATATGGAGTCGAATATTTTTCCCCTTCAAAAAATTCTTTGGCTGCCAGGTCGACTTAACCTCAAATAGGTACACTAGGTACTGTCCTAGGAAGTAAAAGCAACTGGCGTTTTGTGGACCACAGCACCCATCGAGTGAAGATTATTCCAAAAAAGAAAAAAAAATGAAAGAATTATAATAAGTCTGGAATCATGTGCCCGATACACCTTTGGCTTTGAGAGGATCTTTGTTTAATGTACTAACACTCAGCTCAGATGCCTCTAAAGAAAATTAAAACAGACAATGTGTAAAACTAGGCAGAAAGCAACACGTGTAAACAATGATACAGAGAAATGGTGAAACTAGACAGAAAGCTACACGTATAAACAATGATACAGAGAAAAGGTGAAACTGGACAGAAAGCTACACGTGTAAACAATGATACAGAGAAATGGTGAAACTAGACAGAAAGCTACACGTATAAACAATGATACAGAGAAAAGGTGAAACTAGACAGAAAGCAACACGTGTAAACAATGATACAGAGAAAAGGTGAAACTAGACAGAAAGCTACACGTGTAAACAATGATACAGAGAAAAGGTGAAACTGGACAGAAAGCAACACGTGTAAACAATGATACAGAGAAAAGGTGAAACTGGACAGAAAGCAACACGTGTAAACAATGATACAGAGAAAAGGTGAAACTGGACAGAAAGCTACACGTGTAAACAATGATACAGAGAACAGGTGAAACTGGACAGAAAGCTACACGTGTAAACAATGATACAGAGAACAGGTAAACTGGACAGAAAACCACACGTGTAAACAATGATACAGAGAAAAGGTGAAAAAGGCTACATGTGTAAACTGGACAGAAAACCACACGTGTAAACAATGATACAGAGAAAAGGTGAAACTGGAAACTAAACAATGATACAGAGAAAAGGGACAGAAAGCTACACGTGTAAACAATGATACAGAGAAAAGGTGAAACTGGACAGAAAGCTACACGTGTAAACAATGATACAGAGAAAAGGTGAAACTGGACAGAAAGCTACACGTGTAAACAATGATACAGAGAAAAGGTGAAACTGGACAGAAAGCTACACGTGTAAACAGTGATACAGAAAATAGGTGAAACTAGGCAGAAAGCAACACGTGTAAACAGTGATACAGAAAATAGGTGAAACTAGGCAGAAAGCAACACGTGTAAACATGATGATGAAACAGAGAACATGTGTAAACAATGATACAGAAAGCTACACATGTGTAAACAGTGATACAGAAAATAGGTGAAACTAGGCAGAAAGCAACACGTGTAAACAATGATACAGAGAACAGGTGAAACTGAATAGAAAGCAACACGTGTAAACAATGATACAGAGAACAGGTGAAACTGGACAGAAAGCAACACGTGTAAACAATGATACAGAGAAAAGGTGAAACTGGACAGAAAGCTACATGTGTAAACAATGATACAGAGAAAAGGTGAAACTGGGCAGAAAGCTACATGTGTAAACAATGATACGGAGAAAAGGTGAAACTGGGCAGAAAGCTACATGTGTAAACAACGAACAGATGTAATGACAGAATTAACGGGAACTCCCCACCCTCTCCCATCCTACCTCCCTCTTCCTTCACCAGGACTGAGGCACATAACGTCCACTTGGCCGCTGTTTATGCTTCATATCGATGGCTCTAGCTACAACAAGACCCTCATTAAAGCGGATGAGATGACTTTTAAAAACGAGCACATAAAAAAACATGAAATGTTTCCTTAAAATCTCATTTTAGTTTCATTAAAATTTCCTAGTTTTTGCACAAGAACAGCATGTTCAAGAAACGGTTGGGCTAACGGTTGGAACGCTAGGCTGTTATGCGGGAGACCCGGGTTCGAATCCTCGGTAAGGCTAATGATTTTTTTCTGTCAGGGCAAAATAAAATTCTCACCTGCACAGTTGTGGCGACTGCACTAGTCATGCGGCCTTAAATTCTCAGGCTCAAAAGACCCCACCCCTTCCCCGGATACACCGTAGAAGTGATATATTGGCAGTTTTACAGCTCGCCCGCGATAGTGGAGTCACCCGGACTGATAAACTCACAGAAACCCAGATATGATTTCCGGCCTCTAGCCTGTCGTTTATAAGCCAGTGACTAGCAGAGATGACCACAGAGACGCCGAAACCTGATGCTACATGACGTTCCATCTGGCTCCGCTCAAAGCAATGTGTTCAAGGCCTAAGTGGTTCCTTTAATCGTGAACAAAATTTATCCTGAAGTATATGGACGTTTTATTATACTTATTCGCTATTCTTCTTATCCTTTTCCTCCTCATTCTTTTCGTTCTGCTCCTTTTCCTCTTCTTTTCTATTGTCCTCATGCTTTATATTATTAGACGCTCAAACAAAAATGAGGCCCCCTGAGACCTCCCGACTAGTCTATCCACCCTCACGCCACCCTACTCCGATAATTTGTACTGGCGATGAAGCCACTCTGTCCCGGGGGTTCCTTCCTAATGTTGTTGGTTTGAGGCCTTTGAATAGCGAGAAGAAATACAGAACAAAAATATCTAAAATAACGGTACACAAAATTCAATTACTGCTTCAGTAGAGAATCAAATTAGAAAATCAGAGACACGAGAGTGGGCGAGACCTGAAATTAACAAAGAACCACAGAGCATAACATATCTAAGCTCTCTAATGATGTTGGTGACAAAGGTTAGCAAAAACATCGTTAAAAGAATAGTATCAGTAGGGAAAGCGATAAACAGCAAAAAAAAATCATTAGGAATATTGGGTTGCATCAAGAGCTTAACATCCAGCCATAGAAAAGTATCTTGACGAAATAGTCAAACCGTGCCTGGTATGTGCTGAAGATCGTGGATTCGTTTCACGAACTGTGATCTTCGTTTAACAAGTGCAGTTTTATGGATATCTCTGGGGACTGTTGTAGGGGATATGAAGCTTGTTGCGTGTGCGTCGCTCCCGGCAGGCAACTTGACACTCTGCTGGTGGAGAACAAGCTATACGGAATAAAAGTTGATGCAAATAAGTCTTTACTCGACTTTGAACCTTTTAAATATTTGTAATATCCGTTCATTGAGATAATCATACGAGGAACAGCCTGGAATAATTGAACAAGAAGTCAGAGAAGCAATCAGGTGCAGTCAAAAAAAATAATAAGGCTGCTGGTGTTAAAATAATTAAAGCTGGGGCAATACAGACCTGTGGGGAAACTGGAGTCACCTGGCTACTCCGTATATTTAGGAATGCCTGGAATGAAAGAACATACCAATAGACTTGCAAAGAGCCATTACAGTACCAGTATGGAAAAGAAAAGGCAATAACCAAGATTGTAACACTTATAGAGGCATCTCCCTTTTAAGCCACGTAGGTAAAATATTTGCCAGGATTCTGGAACAACCAATTAGATCTGCCGTAGAACCGATTCTGAGCCCAGCACAAGTTGGATTCAGGAAAGGAAGAGGGTGTACAGACGGTATTTTCACCCTTAGACGAATTAGCAAAAAGACAAAAGAACACACCCACCAAATGAACATCGCTTTAATAGATTTAAAAAGGCTTTTGAAAGAATGAACACATATTTACTATAGGATGTACTTGAAAACTAAGGTATGAATGGAACAGTGCTAGATTGTATAAGAGCTATTTATAGAGAAAGTTAAAGCACTGCCAAAACAAGAGCTGGCCTCACAGACTGGTTCCCAGTAACATCGGGAGTAAGGCAATGGTGTGTTCTTTCACCTTTACTTTTTCTAATATTCATGGACAATAATATTAAAATAGAGATAACACCACCAGATGTCGATAAACATAAGGACTTCAAAGAGCTGCTTTTTGCTGACGATCAAAGAAAGTAAACACCTACAGGACCACATAAAACAACTAACTACACGACAGTCGCCTTAAACATCACATAAAGATCTATATTGGAAAATCAAAGGTTATGAGATTAAGTAGAGAGCAACAAACTATCGACATAAAAATCAAAGATCAAAGTCTGAGACAAGTTAGTTAGTTAGTTAGTCTTTCCTTTTGTGTCGAGTGCGGCACATAGGGCAGAGGTCATGACTCTCCATGCATGGCGGTTCGTTGCAATCTGTTGTAGGTCTTGGATGTTTGAGTGGCCCATGAGCGAGCCTTCCCTGATGATAGTTCTACGTAGGGTTTCCCTTGGTCTTCCACGAGATCTTTTCCCCTGTGGTGTCCAAATGAGGGCTTGGTAAGGAAGTCTTGATTTATCCATTCTAAGGGCGTGGCCGACATAGTTTCAGCGGCGTTTTCGTATAAAATTAGACACATACTCTTGCCTGGATTCTTGCCTTATGTGTGTATTGGTTCCTAGAGTTTTCGTTAATTTCCAGCTCTCGCATCCATAGGTTAGTCCTGGAATCACACAAGAATTGAAGATCTTGAGTTTTGTGTGTCTGCTAAGTGTCTTTGATTTCCAGATGTTGGACAGTTTATTAAAGGCACTAGATGCCAGTGCTATTCTGAAACAAGTGCAAGAATTTAAATACTTTGGAAGCATCTTTACCTACAATAGTAAAATAGAGAGAGAGAGATATAGACACGAATCCAGCAAGCCAATCATGTCACGTACCAACCTGCTACAATTTAAAACACCCTTTTATCCCAAAAAGACATATTATAAATACAATATTTATACTAACATTGTGATGAAGATGAATTGATGAACATGACGTGATCGTCACTGTCAGTCAACCACTCTCAGCTATACACACCCACACCGGCAGTCTCCAGAACCTGGACGCAACACCCTAGCCAACTATGTACAAAGTGCTTGCTACGGACTACTCACGTCTAATCTCTCCGATACACCCACGTGATGTGCATTGACAGTCCTCTGACGGTTCTCCTTTCGAAGAGATTTCGCTATCTGAGGACCTAAGGTAGATGACCCTATTGGTGGAAAGAATCCAGACCTCCCATCTACTATCTAGCCAGTCATTGTAGTATCACTGTTAGACCGACTGAAAAGCATCTGACTCAGATACCACGCAATCTCGCCAACATCTGTCAGCTACACGTAATTTCACATTTGTATTGGGCAAAACTGACCTGAGTTCCCAGACTATGATTTGTAAATACAACTGACGAATCGATGCAGTAGCCGCACCGCCGCGCCCCCCCCCCTTCTCACCCTCCCTCAACCGCCCTTTTCACTGTGGCGTAGCAAGGTCATTACCCCAACACAAGTAATTCAGTAAAATCAAAAAACGAATATGGCAGGTAAAAAAAATTAAAACAGTAATAAAATCAATCTTAGTAGCCTACCGCCACTAGCGTGAACAATTTCTGTAAACTACATACAGTCCGCCCCCAGAGATCTCAATGACAGGTTCATTGTTCTTGCAGCTGGCCACACAAACAACGTGTGTGAGCACAAACTGTGTCAGCCTTGTGCACTTCGGAGTGGTCAGTCCCCAGCAAGATGGATCTGTTTCTGCCATGGTAAGAGCAGGACTGAAATAAACGCAGTGTGAGGCTGGTTTTGCATGAGAGTGTTCAGGTTAGAGGGGGAAATGATTCTCAAAATGACAAGATAAGTAAGTACTTAAGTGTCTTTGATGCTGCTAGCGCTTAAAGTTAACACATAACTGTGTTGGTGGACACTAGAGATTCTCCCTCAGATTAACAAAATATATAACTTATAGTATTGGTTGACGTTAGAGATTCTCCCTCAGATTAACAGGATATATAACTTATAGTATTGGTTGACGTTAGAGATTCTCCCTCAGATTAACAGGATATATAGCTTGCAGTAAAAGCTGACGCCTGATATTCTTTCTTAGATTACCAAACTATAATTTTTAGTAAGGGTTGACGCTAGAGACTCAACCTCAGATTAACACGATACATGATTTGCAATGTTGGTTAATCCTAGAAATTATCCCTCAGATTATCAAGATATATAACTAGTAGTGTTGGTTGACGCAGGAAATTCTCCCTCAGATTAACAAGATATATAACGTGTTATTTGACGCTAGAAATTCTCCCTCAGATTAACAAGATAGATAATTTGTTGTGATGGTTGACGCTAGAAATTCCCCATCAGATTAATAAGATACATAACTAGTACTGTTGGTTGACGCTAGAAATTCTCCCTCAGATTATCAAGATGCATAACTTGTAGTGTTGGTTGACGCTAGAAATTCTCCCTCAGATTATCAAAATATATAACTAGTAGCGTTGGTTGACGCTAGAAATTCTCCCTGAGATTAACAAGATATATAACGTGTTATTTGACACTAGAAATTCTCCCTCAGATTAACAAGATATATAACGTGTTATATGACGCTAGAAATTCTCCCTCAGATTAACAAGATATATAACCTGTAGTGTTGGTTGACGCTAGAAATTCTCCCTCAGATTAACAAGATATGTAACGTGTTATATGACGCTAGAAATTCTCCCTCAGATTAACAAGATATATAACCTGTAGTGTTGGTTAATGCTAGAAATTCTCCCTCAGATTAACAAGATATATAACCTGTAGTGTTGGTTGACGCTAGAAATTCTCCCTCAGATTAACAAGATATATAACGTGTTATATGACGCTAGAAATTCTCCCTCAGATTAACAAGATATATAACCTGTAGTGTTGGTTGACGCTAGAAATTCTCCCTCAGATTAACAAGATATATAACCTGTAGTGTTGGTTGACGCTAGAAATTCTCCCTCAGATTAACATCGGCCTCCAGAAATGTTAATAGTCAAACTGTGACCAGCCCCCCCCCCCCCCCCTCTCCCCCCTCCCCCAGCTAGTGTATAAAATCCAAGAAAAAAAATTTGAGCAGGTGTTGTTTATACGAGTCATTAAATTAAATTAAAAGGAATATACAATAATGAGTAGACCATCTACAGTAACACACACATAAATTCTATTCTTTTTTAAAGATATAATAAAATGGCCATACTTAGTTAACAAGAAAAGTCCAAAAAAAAAAAAAAAATTTGAATAAAGATTAATGTTACGTCACATAGAAACAGAGGAAATAATTTGAGCTTAAAAGCTAATCTTGAATTTTTATTTTTAAAGACAAAACAGGCGATAGAAAGTATATTTTATTATCTGCTTTAAGCTGATTATAGAGCTGGGTGTCCGCTAAAGCTCTGGATGCACCACCATCATCATTCGTGACTTCTTGACTTATTTTTAAACCGTTTTTGTTGTTGTTGTTGTTGTTGTTGTTGCTATTAAGTAATATAGAAAATAGTGCTAAAAAGCTATATGTCTGAGATTGACGTTATCATTATTAGTTATGGACCCATTCTGGAGACACCCATTTACCTCCCTGATATCGGAAGTGATAAAACCGTCTTTGTGCAAATCTTTTAAAAACATCTGGGCAATATGGTCGACCCGGTACCAAAAGAGATTATTTTCTACGGGAAATGGCAACCACCGTATGACAACATAGATGGTATCGACTTTAACGAAGGCCCTTCGGATATGGAACAATGACATAGGTTTACTTTAATTTTTTAAAAGTTCTAAGATTTATTAAAAATCTAACACAAAAATCATAACCAAAGTTAACAAGATGAAAGGAGGCCATATTGGATACCTAGTAGGAGGTGAGGCCACAAGCATCATCGTGGGGGAAAACCGGTCACAATCTGACCCTTGACCTTGTAGGTGGCGACGCCTCCTGACACCATAAGATCCTTATGCTCCTCAAGATCCTCATGCGACAAAACCCTCACGATCCTCAAGAACCTCGATTCTCAAATAATACGCATCTTGTACATGCTGTACTACTCTTATGCTTTTGAATATACATATGCATAGGTGCTGATGTTTCCGTCAAACAGCAAATTTCTTTGATCGTTGTTTGACTAACAATGTGTGTACCGCTAAAAGTCCACGTCGCGTTACTTGGTAGTCATGTCTATACACAACCTTCTGTCTCGTATATTTCAAATTAACTATGACGCAGATGATCTTTCAGGTCACTATGTCAAACTGTCCAGCATCTGTTCTCTCGATCTCCCTCTACTTCCTTCCAGCTTTCCCACTGTCACGATGTTCCCCAGTTTTCTCCTTCTCATCACATAACCAAAGAATGTAGATTGTCTCTTTCTGATGTGGGCAATCAGTTCTGTTCGTAACTCAGTTTCCTTCAAGACATCTTCATTACTTTTTTTTTCCCCCCTGTCCATTGTATTTTTATCATTCGTCTATAAAACCACATATCCGCAGCTTCCAAGTTAGTTTTTACTAAGTATTAACTGTCCATAATTCACATCCGTATATCAATACAGGATTTATATAACTTAAGAGAATTCTCTTTCTCGTCCTAATTGACAAAGAAAATTGCATTAAAATTTTCTTGATTTTGTAAAATGCTGCCCTTCTATCCTACATATAACTTGCTTAATACATCCAAACAATTTCTTGAGGCCTTAGAAGTTTTAGAGAAGAATGCTTAAAATACACTGGACAGTCGAAAAGAGCAACAAGAGGTTTTGAAAGAGGCGGGAGCCCGAAGACAACTTATCACAGAAATCAAAAGGAGACAGTCATCATTTTTTAGCTATGTTATGAGAAGGGGGAAAATGGAACATGTTATTACAACTGGAAAGATCTGTGAAAGGAGGGATAGAGGAAGACAACGAGAGAAGTTTCTTGGCAATCTTGTTGCATGGCATGGAGGTGTGTCAGCACACGAACTAATACATGCTGCAGGAGATCGCCGATTGTGAAGAGGCATAATCGCCCACTCTAGTCGGCAAGGCTCCTGATGATGAATACATCTTATATGTGATGTTATCAGGGTATCCCAAGTACTTAAACATATCGACTTCCATACGTTTTTTTTTTTTCTCATTTACTTTTATTTTGCATTTAGGAAGGTTTGTTTGCTTTGTAATTACTATTACTTTTTTTTTTTTTTTTTTGCGCTGCAAACTAAGACCCATGTTTTCACTTTCCAATACAATTATTTTTCACGTCTTGCAGTTGTTTCATTTTCAGTGTTCAAAACTTAACTGTCAGCCTATCGCAGATCGTTAACAAATGCCCCTAAACCGATATTCCTGGCATACCATGTATGGATATCATTATTTTTTCACTGTACACACTGAATAAATCAAGTGATATTAAACATCCCTGTCTAACGCCTTGTTTAATGTTTAAAAAAAAAAAAGTTCCAACTTGATTGTCAATCCTTATGGCTGCTTTTTGACAGTATATGTTTTATTTATGTCAATAATTATTTCTGAAAGTGTTCTCAGGATAGATATGGCGTTGTCTGTGCTTTTACCTTCAATAATATCACACTGCTTTTCTCAAATTTCTTGTTTAGCTTAGCACCTTATTCTTTTCATAATAATTCTCATTAATATTTTAGTAACATGACTCCAATAGTTCGATGTTCTCAACATTTCACTGCACCAGGTGTTTTTGGTAACGGTATGAAAAGAGATTTCAAAAGGTTATCAGCTACGTTTTTATGAATACTGTTATAAATATCATTGAGCAATTTTGTCAAAACTTTTAAACCCAGTTATCCAGCAGCTTTTAATTCTTCAATCTTGATGTTATCTGGCCCTGGAGGTTTAGACTTCTTCATGTGGTTTATAGCATCTTCTGCTTTCAGTATTGGCGCTCCTTCCCAGTACTCGTGACTCTCTATGTCTGGTCTGCTGTTATCATCGTATAGCTAATTTTTTATACGTTGTCCATCTTTCAATTATCTTCTAGACTAACCAAAGAAAAATGTCAGAACTGCATTTCAATGAGCCAAGAGAGAGCCTTTTCTCGTTGCAATAGGCCTTTTTGACTTTCATGAACCTGCCAGATTTTTTTTCGCAAGTGCAACTAAATCCAAATTATTAACAGGCTACTTGCTTAGCCAGCCTGCTATATATATATATATATATATATATATATATATATATATATATATATATATATATATATATATATATACACACACACACACACACACACACACACACACACACACACACACACATATATATATATATATATATATATATATATATATATATATATATATATATATATAAAGAAAAATTGAAACAGTATGTCTGTTTACACACATAATAATACTATGACAGCATGGCATGCTCATTAACAAGTAGAGTGCCAAATGTCATCAACATACATCGAACGATTACCGAGCTACATATTTTCATACTGGAAGCAGGACTTCTGAAACAGACTATAGTTTCCAAGATGGTGTCGGTGTTTAGGCTGGATTAACGCGGGAAACCCTACCCTTTCTTGGATGCCGTCGGCAAGACAGATAAAACGCTACTACGCTCCCCCTATCCCCATCTTCTTCCTCTTATTATGGTTGCAATGGTACTATAAATAGCGATAACGTCAGGGAATGATTGAGTGGCAGAACTGGGGAAATTCCTAATGTGGGAAGCAGGTTTTTGCGGTGAGATGGTGAAAAGACAGAATTGAGCAATCCACGTGTGAATGCGAGATCTGGGGGATTGCGGATGAGGTGGTCATTGTGTGACTGGACCCCAGAGTGAAAGGAAGTGAAACTGAAATCAGAGTGATACGTATGAACGTGGATATGGATAAGAATCGAGTGAAAGTTGGTCCTGAACGACAAAGAGCAAAGCTGCGTTGAATTACTGTTAAGGGCAGCAGTTGTGTTCTACGGCCTTTTGGTTATGCAAATAGTGTACATGGCCAGTGTCTATCGTCCGAAGCGTGGCTGGAGAACTTGCCCAAATGGTGTAAGTGATTAGTTAAACCGCTGATTCTTGTCGCTTGTGTTGTATTTATAATAAATCCGTGAATAGCTGTGAACTTTCGTCGACTGTCATTTACAGACGTGTGACAGTTGGAGAAAAGAGAAGTTTGGCCAGAATGAACTGTGATATGCCACCTAGACAACAGAACTAGTGTTGAATCTGCACGATGGAGACTAAGTGTGGAGGAGACACATTACACTTGGAGCTCGTCCTAGTTGCGACAGTAGATTGGAAACTCTTGGCCGTTGATGAATACATAGGCGTTCTACCATGAACTAAACGACGGGATTGCAGTGTCACAAAAAGAAGATAGACGTGGTTTTGTTGTGGACAGAGTAAAATCTTTGACAAAGATTTTGTGTCACGGATAATGAGTTTAAAGAGTCTAAGGGATAATGTAAGACCAGGACATGCGGTCAAGGGGCATTATGTGTATCCAGGACAACTGAAATCAGTGTTTTTTTTTCAGTCTTAAGCTGACTATTTGACGAGAAAAAAAAAAATTAGTGGAAGGTGTGATCTACTATAATCTCACCTGCCGAACTAGGTCACGGTCCATTGATATATTTTTTAGACTCGTCTGCTGTCCGGAGGGTTTGGCTTGTGTTTTATTTATGCCCCCCCCCTCCCCTTTCATAAAAAAATGCCTGTGACATAGATTGCTGCACTTTCTAGGTGTGGGTTAGAAACGGTTTGTAAATGTTTTTGTAGTATTAAAAGCGCTGGCGTGCTTAAATAAACAATACGCGACACGAACGCATTGCCGAACACCCCTCTAGCAGTGTGGGAAGGTCGGATGACCGGATGTCGACCAATCAGGAGTTAGCTAGTGTGTACGGTGGGGAGATTATAGTAAAACAAACCATAGTGGAACACTGTGAGTGAATACTGGATTATAGATCACTCAAAGTGTTAGAAATTCCAAACGTTTTATCCCGCGACGTGGGATTTTTCGTCGCTAGAGGACCCATTAGTGTGGGCTGAACTTTTGACCTCGAGATTATAGGTATTATGTCGCCGTCAGTGGCTTAGAGGTTGCAAGATCTGTTGCTGGAACTCAAAATACGCAGGTCTATTTCAGCAGCGAACAGTTTGACAGAAGACCGCTTTGCACTGATTTCGACACTCGTGTGGTTAGCCAACCGTTATGTGGCAGTAGCAAATTAATAAACGTTAAATTGATAGTGAAACCATCTACAACCAACAAATACTAAAGTTAATTTGCAGCTATTATGTTTACTGCTGTCGTATTTGCCTTCTATTCTTCATGCCATGTTTATTAAATTTCGTATCACATCACAGCAGATTTAATTCAACATGAAAATGCATCATCTCATGCATTATATGTATGTATGTAT
>CAJHNH020003821.1:20000-37500 GCA_905116865.2 Candidula unifasciata
TCTTTAAGTAGATCAAGTCATTATAGCTCCCTATAAGTAGATCAAGTCATTATAGCTCTCTATAAGTGGATCAAGTCATTATAGCTCTCTATAAGTAGATCAAGTCATTATAGCTCTCTATAAGTAGATCAAGTTATTATAGCTCTGGGTAAGTAGATCAAGTCATTATAGCTCTCTATAAGTAGATCAAGTCATTATAGCTCTTTATAAGTAGATCAAGTCATTATTGCTCTCTATAAGTAGATCAAGTCATTATAGCTCTTTATAAGTAGATCAAGTCATTTTAGCTCTCTTTAGGTAGATCAAGTGATTACAGATTTCGGTAGGTAGATCAAGTCATTATAGCTCTCGCTAAGTAGGGCAAGTTATTATAGCTCTCTATAAGTAGATCAAGTCATTATAGCTCTTTATAAGTAGATCAAGTCATTATAGCTCTCTTTAGGTAGATCAAGTCATTATAGCTCTCGGTACATAGATCAAGTCGTTATAGCTCTCTATAAGTAGATCAAGTCATTATAGCTCTCTTTAAGTTGATCAAGTCATTTTAGCTCTTTGTAAGTAGATCAAGTCATTATAGCTTTCTATAAGTAGGTCAAGTCAATATAGCTCTCTATAAGTAGATCCACGACCAGCTCCAGAGTTATAAGGCCGTACAGCTCGAACGGGAATTCCCGTTCTTGTGCAAGAATTGAGTCCCTCTGCGTCCACAGTTTTTATCGAGGAGATGTATACACAAATTAAACTAAAGTTTCATTAATTTTCGACATATTTTATAGAACTATACGTCATTTTTAAGGTAAATAAGTGTGCCAATTAAATATAACAATAAAGGCTCTTACAGAAAAACAAAAATGCTTTTGCTACAGTCAAAAGGAACATAAACACCAATAACGTTTATATGTAAACTAAAAGTTGTTCCAGCAAAAGTAAAGAAATATCAGTGCTAACACTTTGATTCTGAGAGGGTATTGCTGCATCAGAGGAGCGGAAAAGGGGGGTGGGGGTGACATTTGTACTTTATCAAATTTAGCACATAAAAATACTGCTATGAAACATACACATATCATACATAACATAAATATAAATGATTGATGGTTATTATTATTATTAGTAGACTACTACAACATACAATTATACTGTTATTTAATAATTAGTAAACAAGCACAATCAGTATGAAATTGATATGTGCAATACTTTTTTTCACCCAGAATAGTTTTCGGGAAGCAAAGCAAAAGCCAGTTTACAAAATTTAACAGACCGTAGAACTGAAAATTTGCGAAAGAAGTGGATGAGCAACCAGAAGTTTCTGCAAGAGTTTACAGCCAGTGTTCGCGAAGCAAAGCAAAAGCCAGTTTACAAAAATTAACACAGACCATAGAACTGCAGATATGCAAAAGAAGTGGATGAACTACCAGAAGTTTCCGCAAGAGTTTACAGCCAGTGTTCGCGAAGTAAAGCAAAAGCCAGTTTACAAAAATTAACACAGACCGTAGAACTGCAAATATGCAAAAGAAGTGGGTGAACTACCAGGACTTATCCATGGTCAACCAGTGGGTCCGCAGCCCACTTGGACTTGTCCATGGCCCACCAATGGAGCCCTGCCCACCAGCTGAGAAACGATGTACTAGAGCTCAGTAAATAGATCAGTCAACGACTTGTGACCCAACGACACTGGCGTTATGTTAATATAGTCCGTTTCAAAAGTCGTACTAATTGTACACATGTAAAACTCAGTAACCTTTCATTGTAAATTGTAAATGTGGTATGCAAACTGTTTATAATCTTGTCCTTATAGGCAAATAATTATAATGTAAACAGTTAGTTTTTGTTTTGGCTTATTTGCGGACACCGACCATTTAGTTCTCACGTTTACAGTAATAGAGTGACACTAAGTTATCAAAACATAAATCTGCACGTGCTTTAGAGGTAATCCGTACGAAAGAAACGGTGTTTCACACCTAGGTTGTCAATCTCCTGCATGAACCCTCCGTGAATTAGATAAACACAATATTTCATTGGAGAGGCTATCTAAATAATCAACACACATCTATACATCTGTGAAATTATTTCCTAAGCAATCTCCACTTATGTCGTTAAAACTAAACGATTCGTGTCAATAATATTGTGCATAATATTGTGTTTTCACCTCATGGAACACATTATTAAACCAGCTCGCTAGCGGATCCGGACCGGGCGGTTGTAGGTTCAGATCGTGGCAGAAACGGACATTTTCCACAAATGAACTTGACTCCCAGGTCGACTCAATCAGGCACAGTCGTGGAAAGTAAAAGCGACCGGTCTGATGTTGACCACTACAATTTCAAATATTACAACACGGGGGCGTCGCTGCAAATAAATCCAGCAGGGGGAAAAGGGGAGGGGGGGGGGAGGCGTTTGTAATTTTCTTCAACGTGGTTCATGTTTAAGTGCGCAACAACAATTATTGCTAATATTATCATCATTATGGGCTAAATGACACAGGCACCTACAATAATTTATTCACAGACCATTTTTATAGATAACAGCTACTGCAGCAGCAACTTGACAGAATGATCAGATGATGTGAGGGATCAGGAACTAGAATCAGACCAGAAAAATCTTGTTATCCACTTTGACAGACGTCTGTCTATCCGATAATGTCATTACGAAGACTAATAGAGACCTGGCATCGCTCAAGACGATAACAGCAGAGAGACCTGGCACCGCTCAAGACGATGACAGCAGAGAGACCTGGCACCGCTCAAGACGATAACAGCAGAGAGACCTGGCACCGCTCAAGATGATGACAGCAGAGAGACATGGCACCGCTCAAGACGATGACAGCAGAGAGACTTGGCATCGCTCAAGATGATGACAGCAGAGATGCCTGGCACCGCTCAAGACAATGACAGCAGAGAGACCTGGCACCGCTCAAGACGATGACAGCAGAGAGACCTGGCACCGCTCAAGACGATAACAGCAGAGAGACCTGGCACCGCTCAAGACGATAACAGCAGAGAGACCTGGCACCGCTCAAGACGATGACAGCAGAGAGACCTGGCACCGCTCAAGACGATAACAGCAGAGAGACCTGGCACCGCTCATGATGATGACAGCAGAGAGACATGGCACCGCTCAAGACGATGACAGCAGAGAGACCTGGCATCGCTCAAGATGATGACAGCAGAGATGCCTGGCACCGCTCAAGACAATGACAGCAGAGAGACCTGGCACCGCTCAAGACGATGACAGCAGAGAGACCTGGCACCGCTCAAGACGATAACAGCAGAGAGACCTGGCACCGCTCAAGACGATGGCAGCAGAGAGACCTGGCACCGCTCAAGACGATGGCGGCAGAGAGACCTGGCACCGCTCAAGACGATGGCGGCAGAGAGACCTGGCACCGCTCAAGACGATGGCAGCAGAGAGACCTGGCACCGCTCAAGACGATGGCGGCAGAGAGACCTGGCACCGCTCAAGACGATGACAGCAGAGATGCCTGGCACCGCTTTTCACAAATGAACTTGACTCTCAGGTCGACTCAATCAGGCACAGTCGTGGAAAGCAAAGGCGACCGGTCTGATGTGGACCACTACAATTTCAAATATTACAACACAGGGGCGTCGCTGCAAATAAATCCAGCAGGGGGGAAAGGTGGGGGGGGGGGGGGGGGGGGGGGGAGAGCCGCTTGTAATTTTCTTTAACGTAGTTCATGTTTAAGTGTGCAACAACAATTATTACTAATATTATCATAATTATGGGCTAAATGACACAGGCACCTACAATAATTTATTCACAGACCATTTTTATAGATGATAACAGGTACTGCAGCAGCAACTTCCTCTCCCTTGTGTATAAAGTTGTTCATTCTTTGCCATCTGACATTCTCTCAGTATGCCCAACCATTTCAGTCTTTTAGCTCTTATGATGCCAGTGATTAGTGGTGATTTCAACAGATTATGAATTTCATTGTTGCATCTCTCTCCATTCACCACTGGTTGCATCTCCTATGGGTCCAAAGATTCGTAGTAAGACTCTGTTTTCGAAAACCTGTAATAAGGTATACACAAGGGAGACGAATGGTCGTAGACCACGAGGCAGACCAAGGAAACAATGTAGAGATAATGTCTAGACAGACCTGCAAACACATGGTGTCACCAAAATGGAAAGAGAAGGTCAACCAGAGAGATGAATGGAGGCAGGTGATATCTGCAGGAATTGACCTCAAGGGCTCGGCATACTGAAGAAGAGGAAGAACTGTGCAAGTGCCTCTCTAAGAGGCGCTATTTCCTGTTTGCTGTGCTCCAAGTTTTAGAGCCATATAAAACGACTAGTCTTATCAACGTGTTATATATTTTGAGATTGCATGGTTGATCTTAGCTTGCGTGGTTGATCTTTGCTTGCATGGTTGTTTACGCAGGGATAGTGAAAGACTCGGTGAACATGCTTAAGAAGATCGAAACCGGCAAACTCCAATTAAAATATGTTAAGAGCGTCCAGAAATCTCTTTCGAAGAAACTATTTTGCCTATACACACTCGAGGACACATTGGGGGGAAAGGGAATGCATGAGCTGTCATAGTGGCCGTGTCTGCTGTAGTTAGTGAGGGAGAACTATAGGACGGGCAAACATAATGAATGCGCCGCGTTAGACAGACGTTGAGACAAATGAGCCAGAGAAGTTGAACCGTTTGTTGGAAGTGGGTATTAAACGAGAACAAGCATGCAGAAAATGGCTGTGATGTAAACAGAGAGATAACGTCAGTAAACTCCTCTGTACCATTGGTAAAGAGACACGCTGCTATGGCTGCGGCATCGGCGGACGGAGCATGAATGGGTTGGACAGATGTGCTAGGATATCGATAAAGTGTGCTTTCTTAAAATCCTGCCCCAAACAGAGAAAATCCATAGGTCACGGGACAGTCTAACATTTCAGGGGGTGGTTGATAGGTTGTATGCAACAGTAGGACCTAAGCTGCATGCAGTCGTGCGACCTAGGATGTACTCTCTCGTGGGATACAGGTGGGTTGGTGTTAGGGCCAGTTTTAGATGTTTTGGAGTCGTTAAAAGTATCAGAAAGCCGGGAAACCCAGTCTTACCACCTTTTAAAATGTTGCAGTTCTTTGACGTCATCCCAGGTGTGGAATATTACGAAAGAACCGGATAAATACAATAAGTAACATAGTTAGGTCGGGGGACACCTAATCCCCTTGCAATTGTTTTAAGGGTGGTCTGACTCCTTCCCAAAGATTTAGGAGGGTGTGATGGTTAGTCGTCCGACTAAACAATTCGGGTAAGAGGCTGCTCAAAGTCCCTGAGCTCTCAACTTGCAGATCTTACTCTTGAACAGCTGCGTATATTACTGATATACCACAACAACTGCTGCTGCTACTGCTGCTACTACTATTACTACTGCTACACTGACGTCACCACTAACTACTCTTATCAAGTTCTTCTTTTTCAGTTTTCGCTCTCTTGAAAAAAATTATCTATATCTGCAATGTTGTTATTATCATGTGTCTTTCATCCCAAGGAATACTCGGGAACTCGCTGGCAAGTCACGTGTTCATGTCTAAACATTTGAGGACGACCTCTTGCTGCCTGTACCTGGCAGCCAAGTGTATCGGCGACACCATCTTCCTGATCGCCCTGTCCGTTGTTTGGCTGCATAGAGTGGACGCCCCTCTCCTCAACACACCAGGTGTCTGTCAGGTAATTTGTGCATATCTGTTCATGGTGCTCTTTGCTTGTGTGTTTGTGTGTGTGTCTTTTAGGTAAGTGGAATAAGTCTGTTCATGTCTCTCTATTTGTGTGCATCAGTGGTTAAAAACTGTCATCAATGGCGAAGTCGTAAACTAAGTAGCATTATCGTTATATAGTGCCTTGTCAGCTGGCGTAGGCGTTCATGCATGTCCACAAATCTCAATCTTTGGTGTTTGGGATTAATTTCACTGACAATATTCCCCCATGCCACTGTCTCAAGCCTTCCACTATAATTTCTCTTGGTCTGCCTCTGCATCTTCTACCAGTGATCTTTCCAGTCGTCATATTTTCCAGTGCTCCTTTTCTCATCACATGACCAAAGAAATGTGTTTCCCTCTCGTTGATGTATATAATGTTATACCTTCATTTGCCACTTCCAGAGAATCGTTGTTAGTTATTCTGGCAGTCTACGGTATTCGCAATATTCTTCTCAAGAACCACATTTTAGTTGCCTGCAAATTTCTCCTAATTTGTTTGCTCACATTCCAACCTTGATTGCAACACAACAGAACAGGCTCTGTGTAACATTTCAGATACAGTATATAGCGAGACTTGACAGACTGCATAAGTGTCTGTTTTAAATGTCTATATTTCAACACTTGGCGTCTTTGTAAAGTACGGTTTGTGAGACTGATGAGTTAAGGTAGGGGTTGTGAGCCTAATGATTGAAGGTACTGGTTGTGAGACTGATGATTGAAGGTACGGGTTGTGAGACTGATGATTGAAGGTAGGGGTTGTGAGACTGATGATTGAAGGTACGGGTTGTTAGACTGATGATTGAAGGTACGGGTTGTTAGACTGATGATTGAAGGTACGGGTTGTTAGACTGATGATTGAAGGTAGGGGCTGTGAGACTGATGATTGAAGGTACGGGTTGTTAGACTGATGATTGAAGGTACGGGTTGTTAGACCGATGATTGAAGGTAGGGGTTGTGAGACTGATGATTGAAGGTACGGGTTGTTAGACTGATGATTGAAGGTACGGGTTGTTAGACTGATGATTGAAGGTAGGGGCTGTGAGCCTGATGATTGAAGGTAGGGGCTGTGAGCCTGATGATTGAAGGTACGGGTTGTGAGCCTGATGATTGAAGGTAGGGGTTGTGAGCCTGATGATTGAAGGTAGGGGCTGTGAGCCTAATGATTGAAGGTACTGGTTGTGAGACTGATGATTAAAGGTAGGGGTTGTGAGCCTGATGAATGAAGGTAGGGGTTGTGAGCCTGATGATTGAAGGTACGGGTTGTGAGACTGATGACTGAAGGTACGGGTTGTGAGACTGATGATTTAAGTTCACTTGGCTGTCAAAGAACTTTGTTCGCTTGGCTGTCAAAGAACTTTCTTTACTTGGCTGTCAAAAAACATTGTTCTCTTGGCTGTCAAAGAACTTTGTTCGCTTGGCTGTGTAAGAACATTGTTCACTTGGCTGTCATAGAACATTGTTCACTTGGCTGTCATAGAACATTGTTCACTTGGCTGTCAAAGAACTTTCTTCGCTTGGCTGTCAAAGAGCGTTGTTCACTTGGGTGTCATAGAACATTGTTCACTTGGCTGTCACAGAAGATTGTTCACTTGGCTGTCAAAGAACATTGTTTACTTGGCTGTCATAGAACATTTTTCACTTGGCTGGCAAAGAACTTTGTTCGCTTGGCTGTCAAAGAACTTTGTTCACTTGGCTGTCAAAGACCTTTGTTCACTTGGCTGTCAAAGAACTTTGTTCGCTTGGTTGTCAAAGAATTTGTTCACTTGGCTGTCAAAGAACATTATTCACTTGGTTGTAAAAGAACATTGTTCACTTGGCTGTCAAAAAACATTGTTCACTTGGCTGTCAAAAAACATTGTTCACTTGGCTGTCAAAGAACATTGTTCACTTGGCTGTCATAGAACATTGTTCACTTGGCTGTCAAAGAACATTGTTCACTTGGCTGTCAAAGAACTTTCTTCGCTTGGCTGTCAAAGAGCGTTGTTTACTTGGCTGTCATAGAACATTGTTTACTTTGCTGTCATAGAACTTTGTTCACTTGGCTGTCAAAGAACATTGTTCACTTGGCTGTCAAAGAACATTATTCACTTGGCTGGCAAAGAACTTTGTTCACTTGGCTGTCAAAGAACATTGCTCGTTTGGCTGTCAAAGAACATTGTTCACATGGCTGTCAAAAAACTTTGTTCACTTGGCTGTCATAGAATATTGTTCACTTGGCTGTCAAAGAACATTGTTCACTTGGCTGTCATAGAACATTGTTCACTTGGCTGTCAAAGAACTTTGTTCACTTGGCTGTCAAAGAATATTGTTCACTTGGCTGTCAAAGAACATTATTTACTTGGCTGTCATAGAACATTGTTCGCTTGGCTGTCATAGAACATTGTTCACTTGGCTGTCAAAGAACATTATTCACTTGGATGTCAAAGAACTTTGTTCACTTGGCTGTCATAGAACATTGTTTACTTGGCTGGCAAAGAACATTGTTCACTTGGCTGGCAAAGAACTTTGTTCGCTTGGCTGTCAAAGAACTTTGTTCGCTTGGCTGTCAAAGAATATTGTTCACTTGGCTGTCAAAGAACATTATTTACTTGGCTGTCATAGAACATTGTTCGCTTGGCTGTCATAGAACATTGTTCACTTGGCTGTCAAAGAACATTATTCACTTGGATGTCAAAGAACTTTGTTCACTTGGCTGTCATAGAACATTGTTTACTTGGCTGGCAAAGAACATTGTTCACTTGGCTGGCAAAGAACTTTGTTTGCTTGGCTGTCAAAGAACTTTGTTCGCTTGGCTGTCAAAGAACATTGTTCACTTGGCTGTCATAGAACATTGTTCACTTGGCTGGCAAGGAACATTGTTCACTTGGCTGGCAAAGAACTTTGTTCGCTTGGCTGTCAAAGAACTTTGTTCGCTTGGCTGTCAAAGAACTTTGTTCACTTGGCTGTCAAAGAACATTATTCACTTGGCTGTCAAAGAACATTGTTCACATGGCCGTCAAAGAACTTTGTTCACTTAGCTGTCATAGAACATTGTTCATTTGGCTGTCAAAGAACATTGTTTGCTTGTCTGTCATAGAACATTGTTCGCTTGGCTGTCAAAAAACATTGTTCACTTGGGTGTCAAAGAACATTGTTCACTTGGGTGTCAAAGAACATGATTTGCTTTGCTTCAAAAAACTTTGTTCACTTGGCTGTCAAAGATTTTCCCCAGTGAAGACGCCTGGGTCTCTATTAATTTTAAAGGTATGTCACGCACCCCATACTTGGGAATAGTCATATTTCAACAACAACAACAACAACAACAACAATAACAACAAATTTAGAAAGATAGTTTAAGCTCCTTTCCCCCTCTCTGATGATCTCTTAAATCTGTCCTGCTGACACCCCTTGGGAACCACTAGTCTAGTAGATTAGACGTTCACTGCGTTTGAAGTGGAAGGGAGAAACTTTATTCCAGAGGCCTGGCTTATCAAACATTGTCTCCCCCTATGGACACTTTATTACACATAGTCTTGGCTTATCAAACATTGTCTCCCCCTATGGACACTTTATTACACAGAGTCTTGGCTTATTAAACATTATCTCCCCCTATAGACACTTCATTCCACATGCCTGGCTTATCAGACATTGTCTCACTCTATAGACACTGCATTAGACAAAGTCGTGTCTTATACGACGTGGTCTCTCTCCAGACATTTCATTACACAGGGTCTTGTCTAATACCACGTGATCTCCATCCATAGATATTTAAGAACCCAGTGTTTTGGCTTATCAAACATTGTCTTCCTCTATAGACACTTCATTACACGGAGTTTTGGATTATCAAACAGTGTCTCTCACCATAGACACTTCATTACACGGAGTTTTGAATTATCAAACAGTGTCTCTCACCATAGACACTTCATTACAGAGGGTCTTGTCTGATCAAATGATCAAATATTGTCTCCCTCCGTAAATCACCACCGCTATAGCTGCAGTGACGACCTCTGCGGTAAAGAGAGCAACTGTTCCTCAACAAAACGTTTTGGACAAGAGCCTGTGGCATTAGACCTGGCCACTTGTCCATGGAACACTCTTCCCACTCCATCTAATGATGTATCCTCTAAGTAGTTTTGATAATTTCATATTGTAATTAATTTACATTTCTCATATCCAATTCCCCAGAACCCAGCGATGACATAACTTCATAGGCAGACACCAGACTTTCCTTCCTCATTCTGTTTACTTCTGTCACACCAGTATAGAATTTCATTATTCCACTGTTTTGCCGTCAAGTACATTTGATTTGTTCTTGTTGCTGGCATTAAAAAAGTACATAATCCACGTGAAATAGTACACTTCCTTGTCCCGTACTGAACCCGGGGTTCCTTGTTTGCGTGCACTTCTTCCTGTTTCTAACGTTTTTTTTCATGGCTATTTTGAATTATTTACCTCTGGAACGCTTGGTTGCTGTAATTCACAGGTGCCCATTTCCCGTTTTGATGGTCTCGAAGGTGAAATAAAAGTTTTTTTTTTTTTTTTTTTTTTTTTTAAATGTTTAATTTCAACGTTTATGTTAATGTGAAAATTCTTTTGCAGGTAAACCAGTACAACCGTGTTTGGCATAGTCGTCTTCTTACTCTCCATGCCGTGTGGCGGTGGCGGTCATGTCTATCCCCTGTTTTTGTTTCCTGAATGTTTAGTCAATTCCCGTACATAATTTTCTTTATTACTTCTAACTTTCCTCTTTCAAATATTTGTGTTTTTTTTTTTTTTCAAGAGATAACACGGGACTGAGTTTCTTTCAGGATTGAGGAAAAGTGGAAGGATGCTGGATTGTAATGAAAACGTGTGAAGGCCCAGCTACATGATGATGATGATGATAATGAGTAATTATAATGATGATGATGTCTTTTTATGTGGCTAGAAGTTGTTTATTTTGTCCCCCCCCCCCCACCCCCCACCTTTTTCCGTTTTGTTTTGTACATTTTTTTGTGTAAACAAGTATGTTTGCCCAAATTTTTATTTCTGTCAACGAGTTTTTTCATTCTAAATATTTTCAAATCTAAATATCACTAAATGGGAAAAAAATATTGTTAAGAATGACATCGTCAAAAATGTCCAATGGTTAGAATTGAGTCTGACTGAATCGGAAGTTCGCTTTTCTAGAAGTACACGCTTCAGGCTGTAGCTGTAGCATTATTGTCAGTTAGGTGTAATTCCATTTTCAGGACTTCCCAAACTAACCGCAGCATTGACATCAGGGTCATTCCACAAAATTTATTTCAAGGCCAAAATGTTTCTTTGAGCTCTGTTTGACTAATAATGTATGTGCCCCTGGAAAAAAGAATATACAATAATTAACACAGGTGTGAGGGTTGTTTAGAAATCTGTTCACATGTGCAGCGATGCGTTGTGATTTTTTTTTTTGTTGATAACCTTGTGTCTATGAGGCTGTATGTATGTATCTCTGTGTGTGGGTGTCTGTATGTCTGTCTGCGTGACTGTATGTGTCAGCATGTGTCTGTCTGTCTGTGCATGTCTATGTGTGTTTCTCTGTGTGTGTTGTGTGTGCCCCTTTGTTGTCTGTATGTGTCTGCATGTCAGAGTATATGTATGTGCGTGCTGAATATATGTGTCTGCGTGTGTATTTCTATGTGTTTGTACGTGTATGCATTTCTGCGTGTTTGTCTCTGTGGGTGTCAGTATGTGTTTGTCTGCCTGTTTGTCTGTATTTGTGTGTGTGTGTGTGTGTGTGTTTGACTGCGTGTGTGTCTATGTGGCTGTATGTATGTGTCTGCATGTTTGTCTGCGTATGTGTGGTGTGTGTGTCAGTGTGTGAGAACGAATCTAAATATGTGTGCTGTGTGTTTCCCTGTGTGTGTTTATATGTAAGTGTCTGTGTGTGTGTCTGTATTTTTGTCTGAGTGTTTGTGTCTCTGTGGGAGTGTCCGTGTGTGCATGTGTGTGTCTCCATGCATGACTGGATTTATGACTGTAAGTGTGTATGCCTGTATGTTTGTGTGTACGTATGCCTGTGTGTATGTGTGTATGCATGTTTTTTTATATGTATCTGTGTATGTATGTATGTAATGTATGCATGCATGTTTGTGTGTGTAAGTGAGTGGGTGAGCGTGTGTATGCGGGTGTATGTATGCACGCGCGGGTTTTTGCATGCACTTTACAACTCATGCTTTTGTGTTCTTTTATAATATTCATAATATGCATAACATCATATGATCATAACATGCTTTATTAGTAAAATACAACTGCTGTGCGAAAGATGGTTGACTGGAAGGGCCGAATGTAAGACGGGCCTGCGTGCCCAATTTGTGACCCTTTGAAAATAAAGTTCGTTCGTTCGTTCGTTCGTTCGTTCAATGAAAAATTCGCAACTCATGGGAGACTTATGCTGAAGATGATCAAATGAGAATTAAACGCCTATGACATACGCGTAATGTAATGTTTTGAAAAGGTTACCTAACTCAGTTTTTTTATTTTTTTCATTCAGCTTTCCGAGTCATTGAGGTTGATTGCTGCAAATATAATCCGCCTCCATTAAATCATGTTGGCTTTCTTTTTCCAGATGGTGACACCAAGTGTTTGTAGGTCCGTCTGGATGTTACCTTCCCATCGTCATCTTAGTATGCATCGTGGTCTACGACAATTCAGGTCCCATGTGTGTACAGTTTTTACCTTCCTGTCATCTAACATTCTCTCAATCTGCCCCAACCATTCCAGTCTATAAGCTATCTTTATACCATGATCAACTGTGATTTAAACTGATTAGGAATTTCGTTGTTGTTTTTAACTCTCCATTTCCTTCTGTTTGCGTCTTTGATGGGTGCAAAGATTCGTCCTAAGACTCTGTTTTTTTTTTTTTTTTTGTTGTTGAAAATGTGTAATAGGGCTTCAAGAAAGGATGAGAGCTGAGAAGAAACAGACTAAGCTCAAATGGTGACAGCCATATTCATGAGGTCTCATCCTTTAATTGTGGAAGACTTTTCTGAACGCAGGCGGGTCTTGCTAGCCAAACTCGCCATCGCCATGAACTGTGAGTTCTATGCCTCCTTATAGCACTGTCTAAAACTATCGTCTTGAAAGAATTAAAGGTGCCAATCAACCAATCAATCATTAAGACTTCATCTCTTTTAGTTGTGCTCAAAGTTTCCGAGCCACATAAAACAACTGGTTTTATCAATGTTTTATATATTTTGAGCTTGGTGTTGCGAGATAGAGACTTAAACTTTAGCAGATGTTGAAGGGCATAGTATACTTTATTTCCAGATTGTATTCTAGATTGTATCTGTCGTATTTCTTCTCTTAGCATGTTGGAGCAGTTGAAGTTTGCACCCAAGTACTTATATCTTTCCGATCGTTTGATTTTCAAATTATCAACTTGTGTGTAGCTGGGGTTTGTATCCTTTCCCTGTCTAGTAATTATCATGTATTCTGGCTTATCTTAACTGCAAAATATTCCCGTTTTATGAGCTGATTCTTTCAAGAGAATCGGTGTTTTTATCTTCTCTTGTTTTTTTTTTTTACACCTAAAAAAAAAAATATCGTGTTAAACAAAAGAAGTACAATATTGCTATCAGGTTGCAAGTTCACCAAGTTACACCGAACGGTTACCCAAGTTACAGATTTGTAAAGTTCAGGACGTGTGGAACACACTATGAAACAATTCAATCAATAGGTGATCCACAGGCCACTTTTTAACGTCTGTGCCGGTTAGTTGTGGCTGCCAGTTCAATAACACTGTTCTAAATAATGTAACGGTTTCTGTCTCGGTGAGTACAGCTTTAACTGCTGAGGTAGTGATCTGGCTCTGTTCCTGAAATGTCATAATTTCTTCCAATCATTACTGTTCTGGTGTCGATCCCCGCGTCACAGAAATGGGTACCAGATCATTTCTAGACATTTGTCGCGGAAGGTCACTTTATCTGATATGTCATATCCTGGAACTTGTAAATTTACAACACTTTATATTACATTGAGTAGGCAGTAGACGCTCTTTCTGAAAAATCGATACTGGCTTGAAAATGTCTGCAATTTACACTTGATCACGATCTTCAAAGTAGACTTGACAAGCGGATTAAGACTATTGAGACGATTCATGGGTTTGTCTGTTACATTTCCTTATGTTGGATAGAATCTCATTAAAACAATGTCATCTGTGTGGAGCTTATGCACGGTAGTTGGAAACTGGTCGCTCAACCACTTTAAACCCAACCATCCCCTGTCTCCGCCTCAGCAATTATTTCTTCTTCTTCTTCTTCTTCTTCTTCTTCTTCTTCTTCTTCTTCTTCTTCTTCTTCTTCTTCTTCTTCTTCTTCTTCTTCTTCTTCTTCTTCTTCTTCTTCTTCTTCTTCTTCTTCTTCTTCTTCTTCTTCTTCTTCTTCTTCTTCTTCTCCTACACCTCCTCCCCCTCCTCCTCCACCTTCTCCTCCTCCTTACTATTCTTTCTTCCGCTCCTTTTTCGGCATTCAGGGCTCTTCAGGGCTATTGCTACAGATATTACCAGATCTTGCAGATCCATCTGGTTTCCCGTAGCATACTCAGCACACTTCGCTCTTGATGCTAGGTTTTGTTATTCCGTAGCTGTAGATACATTTGGTAGGCCTGGAGATTGTGCTCAGTACCTTCTCCCCTCCTCCTCCACCTTCTCCTCTCCTTACTATTCTTTCTTCTGCCTTTTTCGGTCCAGGGCTCTTTGGCACATACACTGTGGTACACTGTACATGTCTCTTTTATACATGTGGTAGTCGAGCCTTCAGTGTCCTGTTCTTAGACGGACAATTGTTGCATATTGTTTTTTGTTGAGTCTGTTGATTTTGTCTAGTGGATGATATTTACTGTTGGTTTGTTCTCTCCAATATTTTAACAATAATTTCAAAAAATGCCTCATCTGTTTTATTTGTGCTTCAGGCTTCGAAGATATAAAGACAACTGGTCTTAACAGTGTTTTATACATTCTGGTCTTTGTGTTACGAGATATAACCTTTGATTTCAGCAGATGTTGTAGAATATGCCTTGTAAGACATATATGTTATTATTTTATGTCTTTGCTACTCAGCATATTAAGTATAATTACTACTGTACCCAAGTTCCCCACAGATGAGATGCCTGCGAAAAACCGCTAACCTTGACAGGCGAGAACAAGTGAATAATATTATTATCAGTCAGATTATGGGAACAACACTTTGTACTAGATTCATCAAGAAACAGCAGATCAAATGGTATGGTCATCTCGTTAGAATGCAACAACATCAAGTACCATCACAGGCACTACAAATCAGCTGAAGATTAGCTTCAAGGACAAGAGGACGGCAACGAAAATATGGATTAACACAATAGATACCATTACATGCCTTTACCATGTGACAATAGACTTTGCCACCCATCGTGCAATGGATCGCAACATTTTCCTCCTTCTAGCGACAGAAGTTTATTAATAATATTATTATTGGATCGTTATATCAGACAAACTTACATCAGGAAGGTCCTGGGTTTACCGGCGATGACTAGCAAATTCAAAGTGGCACAGGTCAAGGCGTATATGAAAGTATCGGCAGACGTTATCCATCCACTGCACAAAACTATACATGACACAAAAAAAGCGCGTCTCAAAAAAGGCCGCTCTTGGATGGCAAAGGCTGAGGATTTAATCCAGCAGGTATGTGACCTAGACGTGATCAGTCACGGAACAGAATGGACGAATACACCAGTAGACATGCATGGCATCTCTAAGGTTGTCAACACACTCGGAAGGTACAGCCGAGATCAAACTCCTGCGGCAGTAGACACAGAAGTAAGGGAACTGATAAATCAGCATTCAGACCCAGACGATGTAATCATCTACAGCTACACAGATGCATCCGTGAAGCGCGGATCAAGGTCAGCATGGGCATATACAGCGCAAAGAAGGGGGTAAAACAATATAGAAGGACAGCGGCGCTTACCAGACAAAATCGAAATAGCCGCTGCTTCTAGAGCTTTAGCATGGGTATCCGAGAAAACGACCACACAGGCAGTTATTGTATCAGACTCCATGAATATGCTTCAGAAGATAGCAACAGGCGGTATGCGCTCTGAATGGGTAGAAAGCATTCGAAAATCCAACTTGACCTCCGTAACCTGGATCTACACACCGGGTTATGCGGGCGTAGAGGGAAATGACCGAGCGGACCAACTGGCAAGCACCTCACTAAGGATTGCGGGAAAAAAGCATGGAAAGAGCAGATATCGTCAACGCCGTACGGCTAGTGGAGAATGAGGAGTCTCTGACACTGGCATGATTGCGTGACACAGGAGTAAAGCATGTTGAAGCACGTCTATGTCGTCTTCAGGGCCGAGATAGCAGACAATATAAGCAGCTTTTCATGGGGACAATTAGTAGAAGTACTTTAGAGTGGCTGCTGCATCGGAGGACTGAGAACGCATGTGAATGCCCAAATGTGCAGTGACGTCGATTGTGATAACAGAAAATAACATAACATCTTGTAGGGAGTCGGCAGTCCGAAACCCGAGTTCAAAGTGTCTCCTTCGTGCCAAAGAACTGCATGGCTGTTGGGTGAACAGTCGTTAACGACGGCAGTCAGCTCGTTGTAGGGGCAACGCTTGCTTGTGGATGTAATGTCCTAAGTCCCTTCCCCAGCTAATAGTGAGGATACTGCTGGGGTGACCGTTTATTAACCCTCACATAATGCTTCAGGTAAAAATGGACTCTAAGCACTGCCACTTCTTTTAGCCATGGCAAATTTTTTTTCCTTTGCCAGACGGTGGCCGTTGCATTTTTGCTCCATTTGTAGACGCGAAGAATATAGTTTCGTTGCCCAGCTTCTGAGTTGAGTGCATGGCGTGACACTGTGAGCTGAGGATTTTATTTGAAATGTGATAAACATTTTGTGTATTTTTCGTTGGCACAGGAGAGGAAACTATGGGGTGACCCGTTTGCTATGAAGCTGAAACTATGATTACCAGATTACCAGGAAGGCAGCAGCCTTGATGAAAACTGTCTGATCAACACCCTGACAATTTGAGCACATGTTCCAATGCCTTACAGATTACTGAAAATCGCTTTTCTCGTCAGAGTGAAAGTAAAGCCAACACCAGTAATTGGCATATCGCGTGAAGCCTGTGTCAAATTTCCTGTTTTCGACAAATGTGCTTTCTGTTTCAAATGTCCTGTTTATGACAAGTATACGTTCTGTTTCAAATATCTTGTTTGCGACAAGTGTGCTTTCTGTTTCAAATATCGTGTTTATGACAAGTGTGTGTTCTGTTTTAAATATCCTGTTTACGATAAGTGTATGTTCTATTTCAAAGCCCTTAAGGCTAAAAGATTGAAGTCAAGAGGATCGACTTCATTCAACGGGTTTAATTCCACATGGCTCGGTCTCTCTACAGAACGGCTAGCCACCTGCCAAAACATCGCCCAGAGCAAGAACATCGTCGCTCCAGCAACTATCCCCAGGGTCTCTGTAAAACTGCATCCCTAAATCGAACGAGCCAGCCGTAAACGAACCCAATACCTTTAGACCGTTAGGCAAACAAATGATCACCGAGACCACCAGAAGTTCAAAAGTGCATGAACGACTGTAATTTTCCGCCGGAGTTTGCATCCAGTGAATAAGAAGAAGAAGAGTAAAATTGCATAATAGACATATCGTCATCTCTATACTATTGGTGAAGGATTGGAACCAAAGTCTGATCAATAACCTGATAGTTAAAGCACACGACCCTGTGTGTTATGGATTATTGAACATCGCTTATCTTGGCAATAAAACTTGGAGCTAGCAC
>CAJHNH020003821.1:42500-55990 GCA_905116865.2 Candidula unifasciata
TAGAGCCCAGCCCTGCATTGTCCCCCCCCCCCCCTTCCCGCCCGAAAAAAAGGGTATAGATTATCCTTACTGCACATTGGACAGGTCCTTAAGCGCTCGGATCCCATCTTCAGCGTTATCTTAAGCGTGTGGCGACTCATGTTCTGTGTTAGTTTACTATGCATCTTTGGCTACCTGTATAGTGTTTATGTTTGGCGACACATCTTTTGACTTGAAGTTCTGATAGTTTTTTGAGTGTTGCCGATTGAATGTTGACCCCTGTATCATCTTCTCGCCCTGCCTCCTTGAGAGCATCGAGAATATCGGCCTGGTCCATTGCATTTTATGTACCTACCGTGGCTATGCCAGCAAGTTAATTTGCTCGTTTATTCTCTCTTACGCCGGAGTGTCTTGGCACAACATTGAAACTAATTCCTATCAGACAAGATTTTCTCAGCGACTCCAGCCAAAGAGATGACAGCAACTATAACCCAACATTAGTAATTAACGATAAAACAGGAAAACCATTAATAGACCCACCAGAGATAGCTGAAAGATGGGAGAGAATACTTCAGTGAGCTCTTTAACCCCTTAGGAGATTGTCAGAAAAGAACAACCAAATACTATAAAGCAACAGTGCTAGAACCTAATTTACTAATTACTGAAGTAGTTAAAGTCATTAAGCAGTCCCAAATATATAGCACCAGGATGTGATAGATTACCAACAGAAGTAATCCAAGCAGCAGATGAAAGCAACATTAGATGGCTCCATAGAATATTCATTGCGTCATGAGTACAACAAACTTGCTCCCATTGACTGACAACATGCAATGGTTGTACCACTGTGGAAAAATAAAGGCAGCAAGCGAGAGTGCAATAAATATCAAGGCATCTCTCTTTAAAGTTGTGTTGGGAAAATGTATGCTAAGATAAAAGAAACGAGGCTGCGACCAGTGATACAACCACTGTTGACAGAAGAACAGATGTGTTTCAGGAGAAATAGAGCTGCACAGATGCAATCTTCAAACTTGAAAAATTAATAGAAAAGAACATCGAATATGATTAGAACTTATTTGTAGCATTTGTAGACCAGATGATCGATATGATCGATAGACACAAATTATGGTTAAGTAATAGCTCGATAAAAGATTCTCAGAATATCTTGGACAAAGAAGATGAAAAATATTGATATCTTAAAAGATCTGAACATCAAGGAAGATTGGCTAATAAACAGCATCCTTTCTCGAAATCTGAAATATTTTGGTCATATCAAGCGCCACGACGGAATGGAAAAAATTATAGCAGAAGGCATGGTACCTGGAAGAAGGGGCAGAGGCCGACCGACCGACACGAAGATGGGCACAGGATATAAGTGACTCCTTGAGTTTGAATGTTTATGAGGTGGGGGAACTGGCAAGAGACCAACTTTCTTACAGGCAGACTGTGATGAGAGCGACGTTCTGCAAAGGACCTGCTACATGATGATGAATAGCTCGATATGGAGTAAGTGAACACCATATTGAAGTTCTCAAAAGCTTATACAGCGATTGTAGAAGCGTAGTTAGAATAAATCAGGGAACACCTATACCTTTCAAAGTAACATCTGGAGTAAGGGGTTGTCTTATCACCACTATTTTTTATCATTTACATTCACAGTATAAGCAAGGATGTGTCTCATCACCACTCATGTTTATCATCTACATTGGCAGTATAAGCAAGGATGCCAGGCACAGGAATAAAAATAATAGTAGCATCAACGAATTACTCTTTGCTGATGGCCAGGCCTTGATTGTAGATACAGCCATGAATTTGCAACAGCATCTCACTTCCATGAACGGACTGACTGACTTTCTACCCCACCAGGACATCACAGAAGCGATAAACACCCGATGATACAAAGTACCACCACGTGGATGAGGATCGCCGTGGAGAGGTCCCAGAAACCGCGTTCAGGCAGCTGGCCATATTTATGGCCTACCTATATTGCGGCCCCTGGCAAAGGTCAGAGTTGAGCTTCATACTAAAAAAAATTTCGTCCTAAAAAGGACGAAATAAAGATGATAAGAATGGAGAATGTAAATCAAATGGTAATGTCAATAGGAATAATGAAGAAAGATTCAAACATAGCATTAAAGTATATATATATATATATATATATATAGTATATATATATATATCTATATATATATATATATATATACATATATATATATATATTAAAGAAGTTTATATATATATATTAAAACAGGCTTCTGAGTTTTAATATCGTGGAATAACATTTACTGAAGATGGTAAATTGGACGAAGAAATTGACATCTGTTGTAGTAAAGCAGGCCAAGTACTGGGACAGTTAGCTCCCCTCTTACAGCATAAGATAATTCCAGTCACCACAAAGTGACATCTTATACAAAGCATATACATTCCAACCCTATGCTGTCAGTGCCAGACGTGGTCACTGACAACAAAACATACATGAAAATTAGTAATCATGGAAATGAGGTGTCTGATAAAGGCTGTAGGAGTGACCAGAAGAGATAAAATCTTGAATGAGGTCAAACGAGATAAAGTCGGCACAAAACCAATTCTAAATTACATACAAAGACAACAAATCAAATAGTTTTCCCACTTGATGAGAATGCCTCCTGATGCTATACCGTACAATGCATATACCAAAAACGGAGAAGAACGTAGAGCAAGAGGTAGACCTAGAACAAATAGATAAATGACATCTGAGAAACTCTACAGCACCACGCCGTGTCTATGGTCGAAGGAACAAGAGAGAGCACAAAGCAGGACCATATGTCTCCCTCGACACCTGAAGCGGTAAAAGAGGACGTAAAGAAAAAGAAGACTCGAACCATTTTCTTCCGATCCATCCTGTCTATATCTTCCTAAGTGTGCTCATGGAATCGCATGGAAAGCACACATAAGAAAAAAAAAATGCTGTGTCTCACATAATCATCAAGTGCCTTGCTAACTGGCGTGGGTGATCACGCCTTGTCTACAATCAGCGATCCGCAGCTTCATGTATCAGTTAGTGTGTTGACACCCCTCCATGCCATGATAAAAGGCCGTCAAAAAACTTCTCGCGCTGTCTTCCTCTGTCTCTCTTTCCGCAGATCTTTTCAGTGGTCACATGTTCCATTTTCCCTCTTCTCATAACAAGACCTAAAAAAAACTTTCGCTCTCTGGTGTTTGTGATAAGTTGTCTCCGGGCACTCGCCTCTTTCAAAACATCCTAAATGCTCTTCTTAGCTGTACAATGAATTCTAAGGATTCTTTTCTAAAACCACATCTCCGAGCAAGATATTGTTCGCTGTGTCTCTAGCCACATCATTGCTTTTGTCACCGTCATCAGCTCCATAGTCACACTACTTCTAGTCGAGGCACAAGTTCTGCTATCTGCTCGTACAGTTTTCCCTCGAACCAGATCCTAAAAGTAAATGAACTTTGTACGGACTCGTCCTTGTAGATCAGCAGCATGGCCCCGTTAGCAGAATCTTCCAGAATTAGGGCTTGAGCTTCTGTCACAGCCACCAACGGGCTTTGTTGTTTGCAATCTCTGTCAAGTTTAATGCAGACTGAAACGGATGTACACCATGCTAGTACTCGTAACAGTTTTTCACTAGGTTCTATATCTTCAGTTTAAAAAAACACACACACAAAAAACTGCTTGCATAATGTACTCAGCCTGACCCACCCAGAATTTTCCTCTTTTCAACCTGCTACTATTCTTCCTGACTGATATACAGATACGCACATGCTCGGCAGATCATTGTTCTCACTTCCATGTTTGGAAAGTCAAGGAGGTAACGCATCGCCCTGTTGCTGTATTAGCTGTGCATCCAAAAATGATGCGCATGACTTCATTCTGTATCCGATTTAGTCTGTCTATCTGTTTATGGATAAGAGTCAAAATCTCCAGAAGGTCCTCAGTTACAGAAAGGATGAAACCGTGGTGTAATCAAAATAGTTGACGATGCTCGCAGTTTATCGCAAATTAATCCTTTTCACCGTCAAACTTTCATTTGCCTTCATTATTACGTGGCTGACATGCTCGTTGCTCCCCCCTCCTCCCAGTTACAAGTCCCGAATACCCGGTTACATCGTTAAGTTATATTATATCAGAGCCCCTAAATACAGCCGGGGCCGGGTTTTCAAATACAAAAAAAGAATTCGCTTTTTGTAAGGACGGATAATGGCGAATTATTCAATTGCAGTTATACAATATATGTTTGTTTGTGGGTTTTGGGCGGTTACATAATTGTTTAAACGAACTTAAGTAGTGAGAAAGTAAATTTTACCCTAACAGGACATCACACAAAGTGCCACCATGTGAATGAGGTTCACTCGTGAAAAGGCCCCGGAAACCGCGTTCAGCTGTTAGGCCATATTCATAGCAGGGCTATATTGCGGCCCCTAGCAAGGCGATGACTAGTTTACTGACTGACTAACTTTTTACCCCACCAGGACATCACACAAGCGATAAACACCCGATGACACAAAGTGCCACCATGTGGATGAGGATCACCCGTGAAGAGGTTCCGGAAACCGCGTTCAGCTGTTAGGCCATATTCATGGCCGGGCTATATTGCAGCCCCTTGCTAGGTGATGACTGGTTACAATCTTAAGATAATAAATAACGTTCCTTTAGGATGCCAGGTGTTTGACACAAATGTTTATAGACAATGACGGGGTCTGCATCCTGCTGACCGAATGTACTTTTCATGACATTTGTTAAGGAATGTTTTAGGTTGGGCTGACCGGGTTGCCCACAGCTTCGTATTAAAAGCATTTTAATTGTCCTAAGAGGAAGTGAACACTTGCGGTAAATGAACTTACTTCTTTCACATGATAGTGTTTATCTCTCTTGGACACGACCATTCGCGTCTACGTCTCTTTGAAATACAAAAAAAAAAAAAAAATAAAAAGTAATTGTTACAGCGTGCAAGAAAAGGTCAACGGTGGAATCAGTTGTTAGCCCGAAGGGTAGAAGAATGGACGAATGGAGTAATTAAAACATGTATAATTAAATGTGTACGCTTGCGTGAACAATGGTTTTAATGTAATCATTCTCGTTTGACGCCCACGAAGACACCATGACACCGCCTACTACTAAACTTATGTGTTACTGAAAAAAAAAAAAAATCGGGGTGGGGGGGGGGGGGGGTGAATAACTTGGATATCCACTCTGCTGACCTATTTGATCAATATTTTATTGATATAACATGTTCGCGGTCTGTTTTAGGCCAGAGAATCTACATTCATCGCTCTGGATCTTTTCCCATATAGCAAGGTCTCTCTCCACAAGGCAGCTGGCCGTGCGAACAAAGTACGAACTTAGCTCCAGAAATACACACAGGGATCTCTGAGACATCTGTACTCGGTAAACAGAAGCAATAAAGTACGAAATTAATTAGGGCATCAAGCGTTAAGCAACAACTCTTCCTCTTCACGACAAGACAGCAACAGCTTTTTAAAATTCTTTTAATCATACATATATGATGATGATGTTGATTAAAATGATTGATCCCTATTGCTTACTATCTTACACAAAAGGCTGCTCAACCGACTCTGTTCTATTCTATAATGCAACGCTCGCTGTCCAAGGCAGATGCTACTGAACCCCTCCGGACCTAGACCATTATTATCTTGACTCCATTTTACCCAGCCATTGATTGCTCTTAAGTAACAGCAGCCTGACACAAACTGACAGTTCCCTAGCGTAACTGCAGGCAATCACTAGAACTTAACCCTAGCAGTTGTCTTGGAAGAGCTCCCGGAAAGTCGAAGCAAACGAAATATCGGGAAGATGGAATAAGCTATCTGTACAATATGTTCAGTCTATAAGTGTGTCTTACCTATACAGGGAATTCATACAAGATTGCTTGAAACAGTTCCTGGATAGTCAACTCATATTTCAATTAGTAATTATGTTCATGAAGGCTAAAGCTTTGTAAGTTGATAGTCACTTTGACGAAACGGCATGAAAGACACTTTTTGTCGAATATGTCTGACAGGCTAGATTGTTGTGAGGGCCCTTTAGGAGCGAGTGAACAGTGCTGATTCACAGATAGATCATTACAGTCTGAGGAGAATGGCGTGATTCACAGATAGATCATTACAGTCTGAGGAAAATGGCGTGATTCACAGATAGATCATTATAGTCTGAGGAAAATGGCGTGATTCACAGATAGATCAGTACAGTATGAGGAGAATAGCGCTGTGGGAAGTTATCAGAGTAGTTGGCTGACGCTCGACACTCAGGGGAAAGGCGAGACGGATATACAACCATGCAGTTACTGGCACGATCGGAACTAGAACTCTTCACTTGCTGCTGAAGATAAGAACGTAACGCTTATGAGGGTGTCCCGAGTGCTATGATGTCGATTCTTAATTCAACATTCAATATCTTCGAACAGAAGTTTAAAAGATTTGTTTATGTCTTATACACGTGGCATCGCTGGAGTTAAAAATATCCTTGGTCGAGAAACTCACTAATGTGAAATGCTGCGTTTTCCTTGATACGTCATCACAAGAGACACCAAATGTACGCAATAGAGAAACTGAAAGTTTTTAAGTGTCATCGACATTTCTGCTAAGGCCTTGTTAGTGATGATGATAAACGTACACGGCAACCGCCGACCGCGAAAAAACAATGTACCTCCTATGCACCGACCAAGAGGCTCTTTGGAGGTTGTCCATACACGCAAAGGACTAGTTTACACATGGCTGGTGCCCTAATTATAACTCCTTAAAAATGTCAAAGGGGGTAACTAGGATGTCCCTTGTTGGTCTGGCGCCCAGACTGAGATTTTTAAATCCTAGTATGTATGGTAAACCTCAAGGTAGGGGCCATGGGTGGACGAACTGATGGATCTATCGATCACCGGTGGTCTGCCATGGGACATGCTTACCCCCAGATAGCAGCACTTATGGGAATGCCCGACCCAGAGGCGTCATCACAAAAGAAAACACGGAATGTGTTCACTGCCTTAAAATCTTCTAAAAGGCCAGGCTACGCTCCTGGAGTCCAGGCTTTGTTTAAACACTTAATAATAATAATAATAATATAATATTAATAATAACAGTTGCAGTTGCTGAATAGCAAATATAATAACACTTCATCTGAAATAATTTGACATGTAAGAACAAAAATTAAAACATCTACATATATTCGGGAGTGGGAAAAAGTGGCCGAGTCCTTTAACAGTTCGGGATCTCGGGAGGGGGGGGGGGGGGGGGAGTTTATATTGTTAGATACCCCTACCAGACGCGCGAAAAGGTCCCCGTTGGGAACTTTAAACTATGTGATGGGAGCGACGTTTTGCAAAAGACATTTAACTAGTGACAGTTTCCCCAGACGCAGACGAACTGCTTACAAAACTAATCTCTAACCATGTCTCCTATAGCAACAGAAAATATGTTTCTAAATGCGCTTTAAGACTGTACTTTTTTTCACTAGCCCTGGCGAAAACGGCTAATTAAATCTTAAATATCTCAACATAAATACATACATACATACATACATACACACATACATACATACATACATACATACATACATACATACATACATACATACATACATACATACATACATACATACATACATACATATACATACATACATACATACATACATACATACATACATACATACATACATACATACATACATACATACATACATACATACATACATACATACATACATACTACATACATACATACATACATACATACATACATACATACATACATACATACATACATACATACATACATACATACATACATACATACATACATACATACATACATACATACATACATACATACATACATACATACATACATACATACATACATACATACATACATACATACATACATACATACATACATACATACATACATACCTACATACATACAATACCATACATACATACATACATATACATACATACATACATACATAACCTACATACATACATAACCTACATACATACATACATACATACCTACATACATACATACCTACATACCTACATACCTACATACCTACATACATACATACTACATACAGACATACATACATACATACATACATACATACATACATACATACATACATACATACATACATACATACATACATACATACATACATACATACATACATACATACATACATACATACATACATACATACATACATACATACATACATACATACATACATACATACATACATACATACATACATACATACATACATACATACATACGTACATACATACATACATACATACATACATACATACATACATACATACATACATACATACATACATACATACATACATACATACATACATACATACATACATACATACACCCACACACACACACACACACATACAATATACATACATACATACATACATACATACATACATACATACATACATACATACATACATACATACATACATACATACCTACATACATACATACATACATACATACATACATACATATCTACATACATACATACATACTACATACATACATACATACATACATACATACATACATACATACAATACATACATACATACATACATACATACATACATACATACATACATACATACATACATACATACATACATACATACATACATACATACATACATACATACATACATACATACATACAGACAGACAGACCCATACATACATACATACAGACATACATACATACCAGACATACATACATACAGACCAGACCATACATACAGACATACATACCAGACAGACACAGACCAACCATACACCACACCAGACCAGACAGACAGACAGACATACAGACCAGACCAGACCAGACCAGACCAGACAGACAGACAGACCAGACCAGACCAGACATACAGACCAGACAGACCAGACAGACCAGAGACCAGACCAGACAGACCAGACACACCAGACCAGACCAGACAAGACATACAGACAAGACAGACAGACAAGACACAACAGACAGACAGACAGACACGACAGACAGACACGACAACAAGACAGACACGACAAGACGAAGACAGACACGACAAGAAGACAGACAGACAAGACAGACAGACGACAGAAGACAGACAGACGACAAGACAGACACGACAAGACAGACACGACAAGACAGACACGACAAGACAGACACGACAAGACAGACACGACAAGACAGACACGACAAGACAGACACGACAAGACAGACACGACAAGACAGACACGACAAGACAGACACGACAAGACAGACACGACAAGACAAGACAGACAAGACAGACAAGACAGACAAGACAGACAAGACAGACAGACAAGACAGACAAGACAGACAGACAAGACAGACAGACAAGACAGACAAGACAAGACAAGACAGACAAGACAAGTCAAGACAGACAAGACAAGACAAGACAGACAAGACAAGACAGACAAGACAAGACAGACAAGACAAGACAGACAAAACAAGACAGACAGACACGACAGACAGGCCTGTGCCTGTGTGTGTCTACATGTATATATGGTTAAAGAAAGAAAACGTCTAAGAAGTGTGCATTTAAAAATCTAGGAAAAACAGATCAGTAAAAAGGATGAAATATAAATGAGAAAAGACAGAAGAAGAAGAAGAAGAAGAAGAAGAAGAAGAAGAAGAAGAAGAAGAAGAAGAAGAAGAAGAAGAAGAAGAAGAAGAAGAAGAAGAAGACAAGACAAGACAAGACAGACAAGACTAGACAGACATGACAAGACAGACACGACAAGACAGACACGACAAGACAGACACGACAAGACAGACACGACAAGACAGGACACGACAAGACAGACACGACAAGACAGACACGACAAGACAGACACGACAAGACAGACACGACAAGACAGACAGACACGACAGACAGGCCTGTGCCTGTGTGTGTCTACATGTATATATGGTTAAAGGAAGAAAACGTCTAAGAAGTGTGCATTTAAAAATCTAGGAAAAACAGATCAGTAAAAAGGATGAAATATAAATGAGAAAAGACAGAAGAAGAAGAAGAAGAAGAAGAAGAAGAAGAAGAAGAAGAAGAAGAAGAAGAAGAAGAAGAAGAAGAAGAAGAAGAAGAAGAAGAAGAAGAAGAAGAAGAAGAAGAAGAAGAAGAAGAAGAAGAAGAAGAAGAAGACAGAAGACAAGACAAGACAAGACAGACAAGACTAGACAGACATGACAAGACAGACACGACAAGACAGACACGACAAGACAGACACGACAAGACAGGCACGACAAGACAGACACGACAAGACAGACACGACAAGACAGACACGACAAGACAGACACGACAAGACAGACACGACAAGACAGACACGACAAGACAGACAAGACAAGACAGACAAGACAAGACTAGACAAGACAAGACAAGACAAGACAGACAAGACAAGACAGACAAGACAGACAAGACAAGACAGACAAGACAAGACAGACAGACAAGACAAGACAGACAAGACAAGACAGACAAGACAAGACAGACAAGACAGACAAGACAGACAAGACAGACAAGACAGACAAGACAGACAGACACGACAGACAGGCCTGTGCCTGTGTGTGTCTGCATGTATATATGGTTAAAGGAAGAAAACGTCAAAGAAGTGTGCAATTGAAAATCTAGAAATAACAGACCAGTAAAAAGGATGAAATATAAATGAGAAAAGACAGAAGAAGAAGAAGAAGAAGAAGAAGAAGAAGAAGAAGAAGAAGAAGAAGAAGAAGAAGAAGAAGAAGAAGAAGAAGAAGAAGAAGAAGAAGAAGAAGAAGAAGAAGAAGAAGAAGAAGACAAGACAGACAAGACAGACACAGACAAGACAGACAAGACAAGACAGACAAGACAAGACAAGACAGACAGACAAGACAGACAGACAAGACAGACAAGACAAGACAAGACAGACAAGACAGACAAGACAAGACAAGACGGACAAGACAGACAAGACAAGACAGACAAGACAAGACAGACAAGACAGACAAGACAGACAGACAGACAGACAAGACACAGACAGACAAGACAGACAGACAGACAACACAGACAGAAAAGACAGACAGGCAAGACAGACAGGCAAGACAGACAGACAAGACAGACAGACAAGACAGAAAGACAGACAGACAAGACAGACAGGCCTGTGCCTGTGTGTGTGTCTGCATGTATATATGGTAAAAGGCAGAAAACGTCAAAGAAGTGTGCAATTAAAAATTTAGGAAAAACAGATCGGTAAAAAGGATGAAATATAAATGAGAAAAGACGAAGAAGAAGAGCAGAAGAAAAGAAGAAGAAGAAGACGAGAAGAAGAAGAAGAAGAAGAAGAAGAAGAAGAAGAGAAGAAGAAGAAGAAGAAGAAAGAAGAAGAAGAAGAAGAGAAGAAGAAGAAGAAGAAGAAGAAGAAGAAGAAGAAGAAGAAGAAGAAGAAGAAGAAGAAGAAGAAGAGAAGAAGAAGAGCAAGAAGAAGAAGAAGAAGAAGAAGAAGAGCAAGAAGAAGAGCAAGAAGAAGAAGAAGAAGCAGCAGGAGGAGGAGGAAGAGGAGAAGGAGAGGGGAAGAAGGAGGGGAAGGAGGAAGAAGGAGAGGAAGAAGGAGAGGGAGAAGAGGAGGGAGAAGGAGAGGGAGAGGGAAAAGGAGAAAAAGAGGGATAAGGAGAAGAAGAAGGAGAAGGAGAAGAAGAGGGAGAAGGAGAAGAAGAGGGAAAGGAGAAGAAGAGGAAGAAGGAGAAGAAGATGGAGAAGGAGAAGAAGAGGGAGAAGGAGAAGAAGAAGAAAGAGGAAGGAGAAATTATTTAGTTATTATTGTTTACTCATTTTTTTTGTTAATATTTTAATCACTATTACTGTGATTGCTGCTTTTGACCGTAGATGCTAAGGTCAAATAAATACCTAATTTGTTCATTTCGACACAGTTTTAGCAGTTGTAAACTATGCTTCCAGTTTACTTCGATGTACCTGATTTATATTACAGGTGACAATCTTCATCACTTACTCCTGCAGCTTTACCTCCGTGTGGCTGATAGTCCTGGTATCGCACGAGAACTACGTCCGCATTGCTCGGCCCCACCAGGTGAAGATCTACTGCACCCCTCGCCGGGCCCTCGTCAGCATTCTCGTGGTCTTGCTCAGTGCCCTCATCATCTACCACTTCCATCTGTGGACTACCATGGTGCTGGAGGACGACAACAGCGAGCTGATGTGCATGGCACTGGCGAGGTAAGGATGTGTTAAAGCGTGGCTCTGGCGAGGAAAAGATGTATTGACGTGTGTTGCACTGACGAGATAAGGATGTGTTGATGTGTGTGTCACTGGGAGTGTGACAATACGCGCGGTGACTTCAGAATGACTTTCCTCAACCTACTTTTATTTGTATGTATTTTGAAGTATACAGACAAATAGGGATTTGGATACATCCTTAATCTCAGTAAGACGAGACATCACACCTTTAATTCTCCTGGACGTTGGTCATATCAAAACACTAAAACTTTTTCCCAGACGTTAAGTGTTAAGGTACAGAGATAAGGATCTGACCAAGCAGACTTACTGACTGGAGATTTGCACACCATCTGTTGGTGTCAGAAATGTTATCTCCTAGCAGACTTTTTAGGAGAAGCTAACTCCGGCTAATTTGCGTTTAATTCCCCCTGAGGTTACCTAACCGAACGGCAGGTCCCGACGGTCACTATTGACATGGTGAGGCAGAAAGTGTTTACAAAACAGAAGGATAAACGTTCTGATGCATTGTGAAGGCAGGTGAAGAGAATGGAGTTGGACTAGGCTATTAGCTTTGCCAGTTAAAAGAAAAAGGGGATCCAGCTGGGAATTTAAATAAGTGTTTACACCCTGACTGACAGGAATAAATTTCCCCCAGGGGAGGAGCAGATACCCTAATGAGAATGATTTTTGGGTAAAAGTAGGAGGAGCTTGATAAAAATTATAAAGGGGTGAACTATAGGTTGTAAATAATCCGCTAGCACATGCATCGTTGGGCTAACAAGCTTTAGACAGAACTTTTTGGGATGTGGTTTCATTTTTCCAGGTAAGATCTAAATTTGGTTCCAACTAATTTTATATAGAGACCAACTGTCTTTTTTCTCAAATGGTGTCTTTATCACTTTTGTAGTACCTAGGGGGACTTCTTTATTTTCGTAGGGCACTGCCATTGCTTTTTTTCCCATTCTAGGGCATGAAATTTTTTTTTTTGACAGTGTTTTAATTTGTAAAACTAAAGTTTTTGTTTCCCTTGAAATTTTAAAGAAAATTGTTTTGAAAAACACAAGCGTGAAGATAACTTTTGGGAATCTTTTCCCTGTGGTTTAAGTGAAACGTATTAACAGCTAACACATGAAAATGTGTTTAAATTTTGGGAGGTAATGCGGAATTGATCCCGGAGAGTAAATCCTTTAGATTTTGGGATTTTATTCGCCTCAGAAAATTTTTAGCATTGGGGCGCGGGGCGATGTTCCA
>CAJHNH020003822.1:0-10000 GCA_905116865.2 Candidula unifasciata
ATAGATGAAAACAGCGTGGAATGGAGAGTTAGAAGAGGCGCGGACATTCATAATAATCTGTTAAAATCACCACTGATCACTTGCATCCTAAGGCTAATGGACAGAAATGGCTGGGACATATAGAGAGAATATCAGATGACATCGTGTAACCTTCCATCATATATACATAAACACGTTGTCATCGTGTAAACTTCCATCATATATACATATACATGTTGTCATCGTGTAACCTTCCATCATATATACATAGACATGTTGTCATTGTGTAACCTTCCATCATATATACATATACACGTTGTCATCGTGTAACCTTCCATCATATATACATATACATTTTGTCCTTGTGTAATCTTCCATCATATATACATATACACGTTGTCATCGTGTAACCTTCCATCATATATAAATATACATGTTGTCATTGTATAATCTTCCATCATATATACATATACACGTTGTCCTTGTATAATCTTCCATCATATATACATATACACGTTATCATCGTGTAATCTTCCATCATAAATACATATACACGTTGTCATTGTGTAATCTTCCATCATATATACATAGACATGTTGTCATTGTATAATCTTCCATCATATATACATATACACGTTGTCCTTGTATAATCTTCCATCATATATACATATACACGTTGTCATTGTGTAATCTTCCATCATATATACATATACACGTTGTCCTTGTATAATCTTCCATCATATATACATATACACCTTGTCATCGTGTAACCTTCCATCATATATAGACATACATGTTGTCATTGTGTAATCTTCCATCATATATACATATACATGTTGTCCTTGTGTAATCTTCCATCATATATACATATACATGTTGTCATTGTGTAACCTTCCATCATATATACATATACACGTTGTCAATGTGTAACCTTCCATCATATATACATATACACGTTGTCATTGTATAATCTTCCATCATATATACATATACACGTTGTCCTTATATAATCTTCCATCATATATACATATACACATTGTCCTTATATAATCTTCCATCATATATACATATACACGTTGTCATTGTATAATCTTCCATCATATATACATATACACGTTGTCATTGTATAATCTTCCATCATATATATATATACACGTTGTCAATGTGTAATCTTCCATCATATATACATATACACGTTGTCATTGTATAATCTTCCATCATATATACATATACACGTTGTCATTGTATAATCTTCCATCATATATACATATACACGTTGTCAATGTATAATCTTCCATCATATATACATATACACGTTGTCATTGTATAATCTTCCATCATATATACATATACACGTTGTCATTGTATAATCTTCCATCATATATACATATACACGTTGTCAATGTGTAATATTCCATCATATATACATATACACGTTGTCCTTATATAATCTTCCATCATATATACATATACACGTTGTCATTGTATAATCTTCCATCATATATACATATACACGTTGTCATTGTATAACCTTCCATCATATATACATATACACGTTGTCATTGTGTAACCTTCCATCATATATACATATACACGTTGTCATTGTGTAACCTTCCATCATATATACATATACACGTTGTCATTGTGTAACCTTCCATCGTATATACATATACACATTGTCCTTATATAATCTTCCATCATATATACATATACATGTTGTCATCGTGTAATCTTCCATCATATATACATATACACGTTGTCATTGTGTAACCTTCCATCATATATACATATACACGTTGTCATTGTGTAACCTTCCATCATATATACATATACACGTTGTCATTGTGTAATCTTTCATCATATATATATATACACGTTGTCATTGTGTAATCTTTCATCATATATACATATACACGTTGTCATCGTATAATCTTCCATCATATATACATATACATGTTGTCCTTGTATAATCTTCCATCATATATACATATACACGTTGTCCTTGTATAATCTTCCATCATATATACATATACATGTTGTCATCGTGTAACCTTCCATCATATATACATATACACGTTGTCATTGTGTAACCTTCCATCATATATACATAGACATGTTGTCATTGTATAATCTTCCATCATATATACATATACACGTTGTCCTTGTATAATCTTCCATCATATATACATATACACGTTGTCATTGTGTAATCTTCCATCATATATATATATATATACACGTTGTCAATGTGTAATATTCCATCATATATACATATACACGTTGTCATTGTGTAACCTTCCATCATATATACATATACATGTTGTCATTGTGTAACCTTCCATCATATATACATATACATGTTGTCATTGTGTAACCTTCCATCATATATACATATACATGTTGTCATTGTGTAACCTTCCATCATATATACATATACACGTTGTCATTGTGTAATCTTCCATCATATATACATATACACGTTGTCATTGTGTAACCTTCCATCATATATACATATACATGTTGTCATTGTATAACCTTCCATCATATATACATATACACGTTGTCATTGTGTAATCTTCCATCATATATACATATACACGTTTGTCAATGTGTAACCTTCCATCATATATACATATACATGTTGTCATTGTGTAACCTTCCATCATATATACATATACACGTTGTCATTGTGTAACCTTCCATCATATATACATATACATGTTGTCATTGTGTAACCTTCCATCATATATACATATACACGTTGTCATTGTGTAACCTTCCATCATATATACATATACACGTTGTCATTGTGTAACCTTCCATCATATATACATATACACGTTGTCCTTGTATAATCTTCCATCATATATACATATACATGTTGTCATCGTATAATCTTCCATCATATATACATATACACGTTGTCATCGTATAACCTTCCATCATATATACATATACACGTTGTCATCGTGTAACCTTCCATCATATATAGATATACATGTTGTCATCGTGTAACCTTCCATCATATATACATATACACGTTGTCATCGTGTAACCTTCCATCATATATACATATACACGTTGTCATCGTGTAATCTAACATCATATATTCCATCATCGTGTAACCTTCCATATATATACACATACACAGTTGTCATTGTGTAATCTTCCATCCCTACTGCCAGCTGTGCAGAGGAATCATATACACGTTGTCATTGTGTAATCTTCCATCATATATACATATACACGTTGTCATCGTGTAATCTTCCATCATATATACATATACACGTTGTCATCGTGTAACCTTCCATCATATATACATATACACGTTGTCATCGTATAACCTTCCATCATATATACACATTCATATTGTCATCGTGTAATCTTCAATCATATATACACATACACAGTTTTCATATCTGGCCTCGACAGTACGTTGTAATTGCAGCTCCCTACTGCCAGCTGTGCAGGGCAATCACAACTTGCTAAATACGATGTAAATACAACTCTTTACTATCCCCTGGACAATCTGGTTTTATATTATCACAACAGCATGTTACAGATGCAACTTTTAAGACCATTTAGACAATCTGGTCAAATTTGTCCACAATGTCATGCTGTAAATACAGCTTTTGTCCCCCTTTAGACAATTTGGTTGTATCTAACTAGCTGAAAAAAGTATACCTACAATGCATGTTGTACATATACATCTTTACCACTGTTAGGAAATCTTGGTCCAACCTCACTCCCAAAAACACATTGTAAATACAACTGACAACCTCCTTCTATACACCATGATCCCATCTCGACCCCACGGCATGTTGTAGATACAACTGACAACCTCCTTCTATACACCATGATCCCATCTCGACCCCACAACATGTTGTAGGTACAACTCTGTTGGATGTGTACACACTGACATATTTTGCTCAAAGATTCCTTATAAATCTAACTTTCCACAATCTGCAGTCACAACTTGTCATCAACACGACGATGCTTTTCGAGAGATAAACAACAGTTCTGAACAGCGTTGTTTTAACCAGTGGAAAACACATTGTCGAAACTCTAATGAACAGGGGTTTTGGAGGTTAAATAAAAACAGAAGGACAACGAGAAATATATAACAATGGAGAAAGGGCAAAAGGAAGAGAAAAAGAAAAGGACGCGAATTAATGAAAATAAATATTTAAAAAAAAAATAGAGAACACGAAGGATAGAAAGAAATTACCAGAGAGAAGACTAAGAAAAAAAGAAGAGAAAGCAGAGAAAAGAAAGAAAGAGAGAGAGAGAGAGAGAGAGAGAGAGAGAGAGAGAGAGAGAGAGAGAGAGAGAGAGAAAGAGGACAACAGGATTGGGTGATGGGAGGGGGAAGAGAGACTAACTATCGACTGGAAAGTTCTGTGTCCAATCTAATGCTTCCCAGGCCAGTAGGTACGTCACAGTGACGTCAGGGGAAGTTTAAAGAGCACACCCAGGGGAGATAATTGAGTGCTTGAGGAGCTCTGCATGTCACTGCGATCATAGACAACTGTCTGCGGGTTGAAACTGATCATGGACTGCCTCATGCAACAAAAACAACAAGATAAACTAACGTCACAAACAGCAACAACAACATAGTCTTCTTCTTCTTCTTCTTCTTCTTCTTCTTCTTCTTCTTCTTCTTCTTCTTCTTCTTCTTCTTCTTCTTCTTCTTCTTCTTCTTCTTCTTCTTCTTCTTCTTCTTCTTCTTCTTCTTCTTCTTCTTCTTCTTCTTCTTCTTCTTTTTCTGTTTCTTCTTCTTTTTCTTCTTCTTCCTCTTTTTCTTCTTCTTCTTCTTCTTCTTCTTCTTCTTCTTCTTCTTCTTCTTCTTTTTCTGTTTCTTCATCTTTTTCTTCTTCTTCCTCTTTTTCTTCTTCTTCTTCTTCTTCTTCTTCTCCTCTTCTTCTTTTCATCCCTCCTTCTTTATTTTTCTTATCCCACCTCCCCCCCCCCATTTTTTTTAGCTCATACTCCTCTTTCTTCTCCTGATAAAGCTTAAATACTTTCGAAATATCTAAGGTCAAAAGTTCGCAGGGCACAATTTTCAATTTCACTGAGGACTATTTTTATCTCTGGTTATTTTTCTGTCGATGTTTCCGCTTCCTCTACTAGACGCTAGCATTTCAAATTCCATACTATTCTTTACTGGAACAGTTAGGCACAAACAGGAAACTGGGCACAATAGAGGAACAGTTCTCCTAAGATGCACCTTGTTGATAAATCCAAGGAAAACAACATCTATAACCTTGAATGCAACCGGAAGTGTGACGTTAGAGAAAATCCATTGATGCTGGAGAATTATCGGGGACTCTTGGTCCGTGGAATGTTACAGTGGAACAGTTGTTTAACGCCGTTGAGGTGAATAAAGCACAGCTTGCTACAATATTTGGCAATACTAACTTCGAAAACAAAATACAACATTGTCATTAATACTTTAAATGGCTTGGACAGCCAGAGCGGAGAATCCGGGTGTTTTGAAAGTGACCAAGTTTCAGAAAGAATGCATCACAAAATTGGAAAGAGGCAATCATCATTTGTGGACATATCAACAGAAAGAGAGAGAGGAATGTGGTGTAAGGACGGTATAGAAATATTAGGGACAGGGGATGGGAATGGTTAAGAAGAGAGTAAGGAGAAAATGCGAAGGAAGCGTGAATGTTGCTTGCAACACATTTTGTAGTATCAGTTGAGTCCATTGTCAATGCCGCACCCACGTAGCCCAGGTCGACTACTATTTCTCGTTTCCTAGGCAGAATACCCGGTAAACAGCGTCGAGGCTGCCTTAAATGGGTACCAAGTAACTGCCTGGGAAGTAAAGGCCACCGGCATCTGATTTGTAAAAGCGGTGATTTCTCAGTTAACCCCTGCCTGCCTCTTAGCTTTATAGTCACATTGTAAATACAACTGACTAAACCTCATTCTATACACCTCAACTATTTTGATCCCATCTAAACCCCACGGCATGTTGTAGATAAAGGTATTGGAAAGTAACAACCTTTGACAACCTCCTTCTATACACCATGATCCCATCTCGACCCCACGGCAGAATGTAGGTACAACTCTGTTGGAATGTGTACACACTGACATATATTTGCTCTAATGTAGACTAAGCATGTATATAATATAACATTTCCACAATCTGCATCTCACAATGTTGTCATCAACATGGGCGATGCTTTCGAGAGATAAACTACAGTTTTGATAACAGCGTTGTTTTAATCTCTCGTACAGAAAACACATGGTCAGACAGAAACTCTAATGAACAGGGGTTTTGGAGGCCCAAATGCTGAAAAACAGAAGGACAACGAGAAATATATAACTCGTGGAGAAAGGGCAATCTCCGGATTAGAGAAAAGAAAAGGACGCGTGTTAATGAAAATACAGATTATTTAACCAAAAAAAATAGAGTTACTTCAAGGATAGAAAGAAATTACCAGAGATTAAAGACTAAGAAAAACAAGAAGAGAAAGCAGAGAACAAGAAAGAGAAAAAGAGAGAGAGAGAGAGAGAGAGAGAGAGAGAGAGAGAGAGAGAGAGAGAGAGAGAGAGAGAGAGACAATGATGAAGAACACACATTTGAGTAGAGAGAGAGAAAGAGGACAACAGACATTGGGTGATGGGAGGGGGAAGAGAGACTAACTATCGACTGAAAAAGTTCTGTGTCCAATCTAATGCTTCCCAGGCTTAGGTTAGGCACGTCACAGTGACGTCTGGGGAAGTCATTAAAGAGCACACCCAGGGGAGATAATTGAGTGCTTGAGGATTCTCTGCGGATCACTGCGCCCATAGACAACTGTCTGCGGGTTGAAACTGATCACGGACCTGCTACTCATTAAGCTGTCAAAACAACAAGAGTAAACAGTCTACTTCACCTGTCATCACAGCAACAACAACATAGTAATTCTTCTTCAGTTTCTTCTCACTTGTCAATCTTCTTCTTCTTCTTCTTCTTCTTCTTCTTCTTCTTCTTCTTCTTGTTATCTGTTCCTCTTCTGGCTTCTTCTTAAATATCTCTTCAAATCTTCAAATCTCTTCTTCTTCTTCTTCTTCTTCTTCCTTCTTCTTCTTCTTTTTTTAGTGTTTGATTCTTCTTCTTTTTCTTCTTCTTCCTCTTTTTCTTCTCTTCTTCTTCTTTTTTCATACTTTCAAAATACAAAGAAATAAAAGTAGGTTTCTTCTTCTTCTTCTTTTTCTGCTTCTTCATCTTTTTCTTCTTGCAACCTCTTTTTCAGTTGAGTCCTTCTTCTTCTTCTAGCCCCTTCTTCTCCTCTCTCGTTTTTTCAGAATCCCGGTAGTGTTCGAGATTTTTCTTATACCCACGCCTCCCCCCCCCCCCCATCTTTTTTTTAGCTCATACTCCTCTTTCTTCTCCTGATAAATCTTAATACTTTCGTAAAAATATCTAAGGGGTCAAAAGTTCACAGGGATCAGAAATTTTGGTACCGGTTTCACTGCCCGGACTATTTTTCAAAATCTTTGGTTATTTTTCTGTCGATGTTTCCGCTTCCTCTACTAAACGCTAGCATTTCAAATTCCATACTGCTATTTGGTTTACTGGAACAGTTAGCACATGTCAAACAGGAAACTGGGCACAATAGAGGAACTTTTTCTCCTAAGATGCACCTTGTTTTTATAGACCAATCGGCCAAGGATGTGGTCACAGCATCACAACATCTATAACCTTCCCGGGATGCACCTGGTACCCACGGAAGGTGTGACGTTAGAGAAAATCCATTGATGCTGGAGAATTATCGGGGACATGACCCTTGGTCCGTGGCAATGTTAGCAGTCGAACAGTTGTTACAACGCCGTTGAGATGTGAATAAAGCACAGCTTGCTACAATATTGGGTTCAATACTAACTTCGAAAACAAAATACAACATTTTCTTCATACTTAAAATGGCCTGGACAGCCAGAGGTGGAGAATCCGGGTGTTTTGAAAGTTGATCCCCAAGTTTCAGAGAAGAATGCAACACAAAATTGGAACTCTAACAATCATCTTTGTGGACATATCAGAAGAAAGAGAGAGAGGAATGTGGTGTAAGGACGGTAACCCTAAAATATTAGGGACATGGGGACTCCAGGAATGGTTAAGAAGAGAGTAAGGAGAAAATGCGAAGGAAGCGTGAATGTTGCTTGCAACACATTTTGTAGTATCAGTTGAGTCCATTGTCAATGCCGCATTCCCTAGCCCCAGGTCGGCTACTATTTTCTCGTTTCCTGGCAGAATACCCGGTAGTGTGGTCGAGCCTGCCTTAAATGGGTACCAAGTAACGCCTGGGAAGTAAAGGCCACCGGCATCTGTTTGTAAGCGGCTTTTCTATTCCCTGCCTTTAGCTTTATAGTCACATTTTTTTTAATGTTTAGCATTTCTGTAAAATATGGGGGGTGGGGGAGGGAAGGGGTCAAGACACTCGACTGTGGATCAGAAAGTCGCGGGTACCGGTTCAGAAACTAACTAACTAACTAACTAACTAACTAACTAACTAACTAACTAACTAACTAACTAACTAACTAACTAACTAACTAACTAACTAACTAACTAACTAACTAACTAACTATTCTCACCCTAGTCACGTCTGCGAACAAAAGACTCCACTGTTATTGACTGAGAAGTTCGTGTCAATTGCGAACAATGTTTCAGTTGTATTCTTTTGTGTTCATTCTGATAAGAGCGGTTATGGGCGCTGTGTTGTGGTTTACAGCTTGGGTATGAGCTTTTTGTAATGGGCATAAAAATCTTGGCCTACATTTTATAGGCCAATCAGCACTAGGTGGGTAATGTGGTCAGCATCACCCCGGCCGCCTTTGCTTCACGTGACTTTACGTGGTACCCATTTAAACTAGGTCGACTTGTTAACCAGGTCATTTTTGATAAACAATTTTAGCTTCGTCGCGGCCTAAACCCACGACCATCGGATACACACTTCTGCTCCCTTGAAATCCTACTAGTTGTGAAAAATGTCGTTATAAACAAACAACGAGTCATCACTCCGTGTTGTATTTTACAAATCTGGCATTCCTACTTGTAAGGCATACTTGTGAAAAGACGGTGGGTAAATTTAGCCTTTGTAACAGCTGCGAGACCCGGGCATCTACACGGAGAAAACGTTTCACTTATACTTGACACAGACACAGGGCTGACAATGATGGGTTTTTAGCCCCAGATCTGGGGGAGGGGGGGGGGTGGGTTGACGCCTTGGCTTCAAACTTTGAAATATGGGTTTAAAAAATATATTCTTATATAAAAGTGGGTAAATGTTTCCTCTTGTAACGATACAATTTGTAATGTTTAACACTCTGGGTTTTTTTTTTTTTTTTTTGTTCTTAGATAAAGTAAAGATTGGGTCTTTGTTCAGCTTAGCTGGGTTTTTAAACGAAAATCCCATTGGCAACCCTACTCAGACAAGGTCTTCATTTTCCACATTTCATCGTCGTCATGATAGAGACCGACGCCCCAGAGGGTCGGATTCTTGTGATAAAATCCCTCTCAACTTAACTCAGTTAAATTGTTAATAAAGCCTATAATTTTTCCAAAATATGACAACCTGGAAAACATAAACCCAAGGTCTCGGCTCTGTAAGTGTGTCATGGCCACGTCTGCTGGAACTATTTATCACATTCCTACGCCAAGACCTTCAGGCAGCGAGAGAAAGATTACATGATAAAAGGACAGGGATGAAAGCATAATAATACACTGAAAACTGATTGATTAAAGAGAAGTAGAATAAATTACGAATAATATAGGGATAGTTCAAGCTTCAGCCTTTCAATTGTCATGTTATTTCACATGTAACAGATACCAGCGAAAGATGGTGAACTACTAGATTCATGGAACGAAAGTAAAGTGCATTCGAAAATAACTGAGAAAAATGTGAACATTGAAGTTAGTTGCGCATTTTCCACAGCAGTGTTCTTCAACACGTGAGTCGTGATCCACTGGTGGGCCGTGAAAAAGTCCTTATGGGCGAACATATAATTCTCCATTATCATGTAATGAGTT
>CAJHNH020003822.1:15000-55977 GCA_905116865.2 Candidula unifasciata
CTCATAAAGCCTGGGAATGACAGTTCCAATGCCTCCAACTACAGACCGATCAGCCTCACAAGCTGTCTCTGCAAAACAATAGAGCGCATCACCAACCTCAGACTACAGTGGTACATTGAAAGTGAAAACATCATTACACCACAGCAGGCGGGCTTTAGAAAGTTCTACTCTACGGAAGACCAGACAACATACCTCCCCCAAGAAATAGAAGATGCTTTTCAAGATAAGAAACTGGTACTCGCGGCATGGATAGATTTAAGGAAAGCTTTTGACAAATAGATAGATAGATAGATAGATAGATAGATAGATAGATAGATAGATAGATAGATAGATCGATAGATCGATAGATAGATAGATAGATAGTAGAAGATAGATAGATAGATAGATAGATAGATAGATAGATAGATAGATAGATAGATAGTAGATAGATAGATAGATAGATAGATAGATAGATAGATAGAGAGGTAGAAAGAGAGGTAGATAGAAAGAGATAAAAGGAAGGGGCACATAGAGTGGCAGAGAGAGGGGGAACCAGGGCATAGCAATTCAGCAAAACTGATAATATTTATTGTCTCATTTTATGAAGTTAATAACTCAGACAAACTTAACCCGCCTACTCATTGCTTTTCTCAACAAACTATAGCAGCCAAACTTGTGTTCCTGCATGTTTGTCCTGAGACAAACGTCACAACGTCAACAAACAGAAAATATCGATCGCCAGTAACCTTCTCCGTCTAGCGACGTCTGTGTTAGTGACGTGGAGGACACAGTGTCAAGTCAGGAACTAATTGCTTTTCTTGTCTGGAGACTTCCTATTCTACTTCTTAGCGTTCAGCAGATGTAAACGGCGGAAAGTTCTGGTTGTTCGCCCATTTCTGGGCTTTGAGGTCTTGTGTCAAAAATTGAGATTTGCGTGCAAAAATCAGTTTGACAGCTCTGGCTTATTTCTGAAGCGAATGTTGGTTCCTCTCCTATCAGGCAGAGGCACTCTTGATTTTTAAAGGAAACTCGCTTAATTAATTAGTCGTGTTGTGCGAGATGCTTGCTATTGGCTAGTTGGTCTAATTCCCCCACCCCCCTTTCCACCTCCTAAAATAAGGTCCCAGAGCCAGCACAAGAAAGTCTGGAGATAAAATGGAGTATTGTGATTATTAATTTTTGTATCGGCTATAAAGAACAATATTTTTAGATCATTCATCGGGTATGCGGAGCTTCAGGGACCTAGATGGCAATACACGGAGCTAGAGGTGGTGCTTGCTTTCCTCAAGTATAACTAACAACCATTCAAAGAAACAATAACAAATAAAAACTACCTAGACATCTAACGTACGAATCACTCAAGAACCACTACCTTACCAAAACAATCGCTTAAATACCAACCAACCAACTTACCATCCACCCACCCAGCCATCCACCGCACAACAAATCAAACATCCATCCAAACAACCAACCAACAAAAAATCCAACCAACCATCCATCCAACCAACCACCCTCAAACTAACCATCCCACCAACGAATTATCCAACCAACCACCCATTCAACCAACCACCCATCCAACCAACGACCCATTCAACCAACCACCCATCCAACCCACCACCCATCCAACCCACCACCCATCCAACCAACCACCCATTCAACCAACCACCCATCCAACCAAACAACCAACCATCCACCTAACATTCCAGGCAGCCATCTATACCCAAAAGACCATCCAACCAACCAACCATCTAACCAACCAACCACCCACCTAACTAACCAGCCACTCGCCCAACTAATCAGTCTTCGAAAAAGCCATCCATCAAGCATCCACCAATCTCATCAACAAGCCACCCTCCAAGCCAGGAATCAATTCAAGCACAAATGTAATCAACCATCCAACCGAACAACAAATCAAAGACCTAAACTGACTCCCAAACTACTACCCATTCAACCAACTAACCAACAATCCAACCAACCATCCATCCAACCAACCATTCATCCAACCAACAGCCCATCCAACCAAACACTTAACCAACCACTCATCGAACAACCACTCATCCAGCCAACCACCCATTTAACCAACCACCCATCTAACCAACCACCCATTCAACCAAATAGCCAACCAATGAACTATCCAGCAACAATCCAATTAACCATTAATCAAACCAAACAACCAACCATCCACTTAACCATCCCAACACCCAATTATCCAACTAACCACCAATTCAACCAAACAACCAACAATCCACCCAACATTCTAAATAGCAATCTTTATACCCAACGTAGTATCGGTGTATCACCTTGAATCAGTGAGACGATGAAAGAAGAAGAAGAACCAGGATAATGCTATCTTTTGCCCTGTCTCTCGCAGCAGCGATCATACACGACACCTCAAAATTACGAAACGCCAAAGATACAGACGGCGATTTGTGTATCCTTTTCATGACGTTGCAGAACCAACCCCAATATTTTTGGACTGTTGTGGTTTTTCCTAGGGATGTTTTACGTTCCGTAGTTTGCCACTGCCTTTGAACTGTCAGCTCTAGGTAGCTCCGTCGAAACCAACCCAAGCTGTTCGTAAAATTAGTACATTGGGGAAAAAAAAAGTCCGAAGTAAAACAGAGCGCCATCGACTGTCGATATGTTGATGAGCACAACACTGTCGATGTGTTGATGAGCACAACACTGTCGATGTGTTGATGAGCACAACACTGTCGATGTGTTGATGAGCACAACACTGTCGATGTGTTGATGAGCACAACACTGTCGATGTGTTGATGAGCACAACATCATTGCTGTCGATATGTTGATGAGCACAACACCATCGACTATCGATATGTTGATGAGCACAACACCATCGACTATCGATATGTTGATGAACACAACACCATCGACTATCGATATGTTAATGAGCACAACACCATTGACAGTCGATATGTTGATGAGCACAACACATTCGACTGTCGATATGTTGATGAGCACAACACATTCGACTGTTGATATGTTGATGAGCACAACACCTTTGACAGTCGATATGTTGATGAGCACAACACAAACGACTGTCGATATGTTGATGAGCACAGTACCATCGACTGTCGATATGTTGATGAGCACAGCACCATCGACTGTCGATATGTTGAAAAGAAAAATAATTTTCTCAGGGGGACTCGAAAGGGCAAGGCTTAGGTCTTGTTTAAGTATGTAATTAGTGTTATTGTTTGTTAATTGGAAAATAGCTCTCAGCTAACAGTGTCTGTCATAACCCCCCCCCCCCCTCTCCCTCCCCTCGACGCAGTCATATCTCCCTCTCCAAAGGATTGAAAAATCATCCGTGGCAAAATTATTAAAATAGAAATAGTTAAGAAATAAGAATTTTAAAATGATATTTTGAGCGCTCTCAACTAACTGTGTTTTGCATACCCCACCCCCCCCCCCCCCTCCACCAATAATATCTCCCTCTCCGAAGGATTGAAAAATCATCACCTGGCGAAATTATTAAAATAGAAATAGTTAAGAAATGAGAACTTTAAAATAATATTTTAAATTCACTCAGCTAACAGTGTCTGCCATCATCCCCCCCCCCCCCCCCACTCCCCCAATCATATCATCTTCTCCGAAGGATGGGAAAGTCACCGTGTAACGAAATATTGTAACTAAGTTGAGCTTGGCATCCGTGTCCACCCAGACTTAAATGGGTAGCATTTACTTATACAGAGAAGTAAATGTAGCCAGTGTACCAGCTACCACATCACCCATCCAGTACCAGTACTACTGCAACCACTACCACCACCACCATCATAACAACAATAACAACAACAACAACAAAAACTGTCTCTACAGTCTGTGTAGGTCGATGTAGAAAAGAGGAGTTAGCGTCGCATGCTGTCGCCACGGACTATTTAGTTTAATGTTGCTCCCGACATAGGAAAAAAACTTCATCACGTAACCAGTGATGGAACCCACAGTGATAAGTACACTATACTTACGAATAGCGGAGATAAAATACCCCGCAACCGTCATCTCTACCTCTCCGAGGGAACGATTTTTAACTGACCTTGACATCCGTGTCCACCCAAACTAAACTGGACTCTAAGCCGTCTTAGTTAACAGTTTGTGTCATCGCCGAATAGTTTTTGATCAAGAAACGTCGCGGGGAGGCTAATTAGGACTTAACTGAAATCGGATGTCTTTGGGTGAAAGGCGCAGATATCGCAGCCTAGCTGTAACCCACAACACAAAGTGGCAACCACTCTTTTAAGAGAACAAGAACGATTAGCACCCAGCGGGGAATCGAACACCGGTCACCCGCGTGAAGGATAGATACTTACAACTATACTACCGAAGACCTAAGAGTTTAGGTCAGATATCGCTGCCTAGCTGTAAACCACAACACAACGTGCCAACGACCCTCTCGAGGGCGAACGAAGACCATTGAGCATCACGTCGCCGCTGTCGCGGGCTAGCTGTAAGCCCCAAAACCGAAAAAGGCGTAGATATCGCAGCCTGGCCATAAACCACAACACAACGTGCCAGCTGCATAGTTAAGGGCTAAAAAACAATTATATCACCTAGCAGGGAATCGAACGCGGGTCGCCCGCATAAAAGGCAGAATAGCTACCAAATACGCTACTAAACACTCAAGCAGTTAATGAAAATGAAATTGTATAATAATGCAAAGTTCAATAAGAGCTCAGCAGTCAAATATGGCCAATTAACTAAAAACAAATCCGGACCGGCAACGAAACTAATAATGATTTGACCGTTGCTGGAGCTACGTCGTTCGTGGTTTGTGTGATTTTCTGACAAACAATTAACGCTTGGAGTCAAAGGCAACGTTGTGTGAAAATTTGAAAGCAATCGGTTCAGTAGTTTCCGAGTTTTTAGCTAACATCGGAAGAGTATGATTTTATTAATATAAGATAGAATAGAATAGATATATGTGTTTTTGCTTTTAAAGGAATTTGGAGGGGGGAATTAAAAATTCAGCCCGATGGGCATTTCCCTACTTCTCTTTCTTAGTCTTCTTCTTCTCCTACCACGCCTTTTTCTTGACTTCCTGTTTTAACGCTTCGGGTGTTAAAGGAGATGTATTCCGGTTTATGTGGACAGGGGGTCACGTTAGCGCAGTCGATAAGACGCTCGCTTTCAAATCCAGCTGCGACTCGCTGCAGCCCACGGTCCCGGGGGTTCAGCCTCTAGGTAATGGGTACCAGAGTTGACACTCTGGGGTAAATGGAGGGACGTCGCTGTAGCTACAGAGTTACGTGCGAACGGCGACACAGGCGAACAATTCGTATCAGCTGTCCGTACTGGTGGCAGAGCACTTATGGTTTATAACAGTGTGCAATGACGCTGGTTTACATCTCCCGACTTTACCTTTACCTTTTTTATGTGAAAGGGAACTGTAAGTTTAGAAGAACACTGCGATTGTCCGTCTAAGAATATACTTACCTACACGTACAAGCATTTTCTTCTTGTGCCACTTCAAAAACGGACGTGCACTTTAACACCTGCCTGCATATTTTCTTCTTGTGCCACTTCAAAAACTGACGTGCACTTTAACACCTGTCTGCATATTTTCTTCTTAGCCATGTTTTCCTGTAATCACCCGAACCTACTCTGTCTACTACCTATCAGAGCATTGCACCCGAACGTTTCCGTCTCCCATCCCGTGCACTTTTACGTAATGAGATACCTCACTGTGCAGACGAATGACATCCCAAACAAACGCCTACGCACAGTCGACAACATCTTGGAAACTACAGTGTACGGGCACGTCGAACACGTTGGCCAAAACAAACAAGACTTCACTGGCTGACATCCCAAAGTCACAGAGAAAGAAGGAGAACTATTCATTAGAGGGACTAATTGAAGCAGTGTTGAACCGCTGCAGAACGGAAGCCATTATTATCAGGAAATCCCTGCTGGCTTGCTGACTGACCTTCTCCGCAAAGGTGGTTTTATTTCAAGTATTTTTTATTTTTATATAAAGGTTGATTTATGTTTTCTTCTCGGCAAGACTGGAGAGGGTTATTTTTAAAAATTTATTATGCGTAGTTATTTCCTGGTATGGTCACTTGTACAAGATTTCTACACTCCATATTCTATTTGAAACGTCGTATTATGGCTAGTCTTTGCATTAACATCAAGACTAACCAAGGCTTCCACTTTTAGAACAGGCAGAAGAAACATCTTTGAATAATGAAAAGAACAACTTCTTTAGCTCGTAGCTAATATCTGTGCGGGAGCTGCTTTAAAAATTGCGCAGTTATTGTTATAATATTGTGCCAAAAATAAAAATAAAGATTCAGGCACAAACTTAACAAAATCCTTTTCAGAAATTGCATTTACTAATAGCCTAAATGGTTACAGTTCTGTCTTGATCCATTTATTCGGAAGCGAAATCCATTTTTCTTATTTTACATGAAGCGAAAACATTACTAAAACAGGGTTGACACTATGTTCGTTGTCACATACCGCTCGTGTCGCGTGCCTGATTTAAGGATTTCTCCTTAAGAACCAACAGCACTCTGAGATAGGATAATGTTGAGGCGTTAGCTCGTATTGGTCTAAGGGATATCAAGTGGCCAATATTCTCTCAACTTATTTCAGAAGTAGGGCAACTCAAGTTATGGCACTACAGAATATATAATAATCCTAGGCGCAACTTGGCGGAACACTCCCACTACTATAAAAAGATAGCCCCCAGGCTATGATAGTATACAAACATAAAAGCTAGACAGTTAGAATAGTGAAACAGGGACACCCAGATCAGCAATTAAAATTTCTGAATGGATGTAATAATTGTAACACATATATATCAAGACAATCAAAGATGGTCCCCGGTGACTGGAATTCGGGAATTAAAGTAGATGCAGTACTGTTGAAACAGCCAGATTTATGTTCCTGAGCGTATCAGTGATCATCCCTGTAACTCGGGATAGACCTGTAAATAGAGCATGTGGTATGTCATCTCAGATGTTACTTATCAGTTTGGTAGGTCCCTGCTCTCCTCAGTGCATGGTGATCTGAACAGGCTGACTCAATAGACTGCTTTTCTTCTGGTTGATCTGGCAAACATTGACAGCGTTTATGTATGGGGATAAATGAATTGTGCTGGAGCCCAACAAAGCTCCTGAAGAAGGATTCCTTGGAGTGATGACACGGGTGGCCTGCAACAACTGCCTCTCAGCCACTGGAACTCACACAAGCTCCTGTCATGTTGAAGTTATGGTGATGGTATATACGATTGGTGGATGGTAGTTGGTTGGACTGTAAATCGTTTGCCTGACTTCCAGGGAGGTATCATCCTGTGTCAGGAAGGAATTTAGAAATAGTATACATAATAAGAGTTACATGCCAAGCTCAATTTATTTCCCTCCACCCTTCTCAGTCACTCAGAGGATAGCTCTCAGGAACAGGAGACAATTCCCCCTTCAATTATCTCTGTCTGTCAGTCAGTACAAGAGATAGGAGACAAGGTCCATAGTGGAGATAGATAGGCCTAAAACACATAGATCATCCTCTCTTCACCTTCCCATCTACACTTGCAGACACACATTCTATCTCGTTCTTACATATATATTTTACACCTCCACAATCTGCCCACTGCACACCCTGTGTTGTTGTGCTAAAAATAACCTCTGACGTCACAGCGTCTTGTAAGCTGGAGTGTGACCCAGTTAAATATGTCCGCTAATCTACCCAAACTCGGTCGGTTGGTTAAAGAATAATTAGCTTGCTAGGTTTAATATATTTATAATAGTATTGGGTCAGGTAGGGAACAAACTATCAGCTTGCCAAGGGAAAGGTTTGATTTCAGGGGCATGAGTGTCTGGACACCAAGAACGGCCTAGTTCTGTTCGGTCACACGGCTGAATCTTTCCTCCCTGCAGCAGCGGCTAACTTTATATAGACATATATCATGGTACTCGTAAACTATAATCAACTTACCGAAGCTTAGGAATCTTTCAAAGATTAAACTGGTATTTTGAATGCGCCAAGATTTAATCAGAGAGGTGAAATACTTCTTTACGCCTAGGAAGTCTGGCAAAGAATGACCCCGCCTGATCTCGCTTGGCTTCTCTAGAAAGAAGCCTCGTATTAGTACGCCAAGGAGTAAACAGGTTTCTGAGAATTCTGAATATTATTCCAGAAAATATATATCCCACAGATGCAAGTTTGAAAATGTAGACATTTCCTAACAATTAGAGTGTATAAAAATATCTATTCCACAAGATGGAGGTATAAATCGATACAAGGGACTATATACCCACCGGACGGGTCTAAATTTGAAATTTGACCTGCCCGCTAGGGGCGTCAACGTCACGAATAGTCTAATGTGCAGGGTTTGGTTAATTCACTTCACGACATTCGTGATAGTGACACCCTTCACTTTATGTCCAGCTTTTTATCTCGGACATAGGGGCTGCGTGGTTTCGAGGCATGGTGTCCATCTCGAGTGCTAGAGGTTAGGGGTTCAATCCCCGGTAAGGGCTGGGATTTTTTCACGTGGACTTAGACTTCTAGTAACTCCCCCTGGATTATGAGTAGTGAGATCGGACGCCCTTGTGCATTGTTGCACAAAGACCGATCACGCTCGTTCTGTACTGATTAACTAAACGCCTTGTGCCCTTAGTGAAATGTTCGTATCTGGCTACTCGAGGTATCGCTCCAATGTCCAGCGTATCGAATCCGACTTGTCGTGATCTTCTGTGCGATATTCAGGTCGCATGGCATCACGACAGAAACTACATGTTTACGTACTAAGCTTAGTATAACGAGAAAAGATCGACTTAGGAACGATGATATCAGGAGGAGAGTCGTCACAGAACCAATAGTGACTTTATAGGTAGACAACAAATCAAATGGTTTGGCCAAGTAACAGGATTGGTGTAAGACATGGCACCAGAGAGAGCAATGTTATACAGATGCAATGATAAAAGATCCGGAGGTCGACCACGCAGAAATAGACCGCAGAAATACCAGAGACAATCAAAAAGTACTTTACATGAAGCGAACAGAGGGCCACTTCCAGAGATCTATTCTTACACTGATGCCGCGAGGCATTCGAGGAGTAGAGGGGGGAAAAAAAGAAGAAAGGTGGCATTAATGACGTCGATCTGTCCAGTGCCGGGCCAGTCGTGCCCACAGTGAACGCCATTGCGCTTCGCTTGTCCCGGTCGACAGATAGTCAAACAGATGAGAGAAACAATAGAACGAGTTGCCGCAGAGTAGTTCATGGACGGATATACGTGCATGTAGACAAATAAGGCACTCCTCTTCTGGTTCCACAGCTCCTACAGCGTGCTCGTTTCCAAGCAGATTGGTGTTATTTTTTTCTCTCGAGTAAACAAGGCAGGCCGACAGATGGATCATAATGTAATATACGGTCTCTACAATACCGCCTAGCCTTTGTACCATGGAGAATCGGTGGGGGGGGGGGGGGAACTGTATTCCTATGTCTCTCTGTAGGTTATTTGCATATCCTTTACAGGACGTTGCAGAACCAACCCCAGCAGACCCTGGCTGTTGTGTGGTTTCTTTAGGCAAATTTACATTCATTAGTTTGCCATTGCCTTTTGGACGGTCGACTCCCTGATACCACTGTCGAAACCAACACAAGACGCATGGCCCGCAGCTGGCGTCGTACCTTGCACCCCGGCATTACGAAGCGTTCGCATCGACTTAGCCACAGAGCCGACTTCTCTCTGTAGGACAATATGAAATTATCGTCTGGAAAGACTGAAAGTTGCCAGCACAGACAGACAGACGTGCTACACACAATCTAACACACACTCTAACACACACAATCTAACACACACATCTAACACACACAATCTAACACACATACAAAGTAACCACACAAAACACACACATTCAGACAAATGAGAAACTGCAACAAATTACAGTAAACTAACAGAGGAAGGATAAGACAAAAAGGGCAACATACACTAGACAGTCCCCAGTGACGGGCAGAAAACGGAGAGACAAAGTCAATCAGACAGACTAACTAATTTATGGATTCATAATTTCACCTTGAATATCTACTTGGTTGTGTATACGTGCATATATTGTTAAAAGAATCTTTAAATCTTGTAATCTCTATTACAAGGCCACACAATAGCTTGACTAAGTGCAGCAAAGGCATCAAACAAAGTGAAATCTTCAGTGCGACAGGGAAGACCCGATTCTTGGAAACCAGAACTAGATCCCAGGCAAGTCAGCTTGTTGACTTGTTTATCTTGCATTTACTTTCACTTTTGCTGCCAGTAGTTGACTGCTGGGTTAGGTTGTTTGTGTCAGCGAGCCCTTTGTTACATACACAACTGACACTTTCGATTTGGATTAGTATAGAAGCTAGTGTACTCAGCTGTCAACCTAACTGTCCTTGTTTAAAACCCCACAAAAAATTCTCTATTGTTTTTGTTTTTTTTGTTTTTTTGGCTTGACCAAGGTTAAGAAAACCATCCCTAGTTTCTTCTTCTTCTTTTCACTCTTTTTAGTGTCCTCCTTCCCCGTCTTCTACCTTCACAACTGGCTGGTGTGGTTCACAGCTAGGCTGCAATATATTCACCTTTCGACTGAACACATCTTCTCCCGGCAAATACTTCAGTACGACAAGATTCCCAGAGAGAAGTATCAGCTGCCGGCTTGCACATGCCCGGTAGTGTTATGTGCTGGCCGACAGCAAGAATGGCTCTTTGATAGTCCTGTCGCTCCAGGTCCGACAGGGGCGACGAAAACTCGGAGCTCAAGCAGTCTGGGCCTCTCTCCCACCGCCTCACCCTTTCCGCCATTAATTTCAAATAAAAGCAACGTAGGTGGATATTACATAGATGAGCAGACAGCTAGGCACATAATGAGTTCCTAGGTAGCTAGATGGAAGGATTGGTGCAAGAGAGACTTGTGTTGGGTTTAGTGACTGTAGAAAACAAGATTCGGAGAGGAAGGGGGAGGGGGGTGGAGAGAGAAAAGAAGACAATAAGAACGACATCGGGAAGAGAAAGGGGAGACAGAGGTATAGAGGCGAGCAGAGTAAACCACCCTTTCATTTAGGCCAAACCCCACTCGATCTGGAAGCCAAGGACAGATTTGGAAAAAGAACTGGTCTCTGTGCAGATCTGAACACAGACTTTCGGGTCGACAGGTTTAGTCACTGCACATCGGCAAATCCCAGAGAGAGAGAGAGAGAGAGAGAGAGAGAGAGAGAGAGAGAGAGAGAGAGAGAGAGGGAGGAGAACAGAGAGAGGGGGAGAGAGTATCTTCAGTGAACGCATTCAAACAAACACAAAATCAATATCAGAAACCAGTGTCACAGTTTGCTTCACGATACATGATTGGCTGAGAATTGCAGTAATTGTCTTGTTGACACAATGATAAACTGTCCGCAATCGGGGACACCAGGGTCTTGATAACTGTCATAAACATGGTATTTCACTAGACGGTGTCATAAAGAACAATAAATGTAGCCTCATTGCAGATATTACCGTAAGGTTCTGAACCAAAATTTTACCTTGGTATAAATGTAATTACAAAGATAACTGCCCCTAAAAATGCAACATCAAACTCAACGGGGCAAAGTTCAAGCAGGTTGATGCGTAAGAAGGAGAAAATTGGAGTAGATCATAGCAGTAGGAAAGTTGGAGGGGAGGAGAGGCAGATAAAGCATGAGAGAACAGATGCTGGGCAAGCTGACATTATGGTACAGAAGATCATCTGTGTCAAAGTTGACTGAAAGTACATAGGACAGAAGGTTGTGGATAGAGATGAATACTAACGCCAAGCGGCATGCAATTTAAGGAGAAAAATAAGAATGTGTGATGTGTGTGTATGTGTGTGTGTGTGTGTGTGTTTGAGAGAGAGAGAGAGAGAGAGAGAGTGTGTGTGTGTGTGTGGTTTCTTACAGCTGCACACACAGGCTCTCACCATTATTGCAATCTATCTAATCTATCTATCGATCTATTTAGTTAGCAATTCAGGTTTCACATTACACCCGGTGCATACGATATGAGAGTCATAAACATGTAAAATCTCAAGCTGTGAGACAAGATGCCTTTCCGTGACAAGGCATCGATGCATAGACGTCGGAATTTGGTGGTTCAGGGAACTTGAAGACCTCACAATAAGTTTGGGAGGCGGGAGGGGTGGGGGGTGTGGGGGGGGGGCTTCCAGTAATTTTTACAGAGCAAAGCCTCTCGTGCTCCCAGACCTCCCCACCACATCGAGACGTTCCCATTTTAAGCACTTGTTCATTTATTTTATACTATTTTTAACACATTATTTTTTTTTGTAATGCAGCAAGTAATACAAATTATTGTTATTATTATTTTCATTAAGCAGTTAAAGAAAACTTAAGCCCTTCAGCCCCCCCCCCTCTCCGTAACTGTCTATGGGCGGTGGGAATCAATGTTTAATTGCACAATGATAAGTTGCTAGAAATTTACATGAAAACTGAAAAAAAAGGACCAGTATTGTACACCAGTCGATTGCGCACCAACACACAGTCAAAACAACCGATTGGCCACCAACGCACAGACAAATACAGCCGATTGGCCACCAACACACAGTCAAAAACAACCGATTGGCCACCAACGCACAGACAAATACAGCCGATTGGCCACCAACACACAGTCAAAAACAACCGATTGGCCACCAACGCACAGACAAATACAGCCGATTGGCCACCAACACACAGTCAAAAACAACCGATTGGCCACCAACACACAGACAAATACAGCCGATTGGCCACCAACGCACACAAATATGCTACACGAAAACACAGCATGAGATGCTCACTAAACTCAGACTTGCACAGCAAATGACATCATACCACCCCCTGAAATAGTCGACTGTCCCGTCAGCTGTTGATTTCACCTGGATTTCCCTTGTTTGGGGTTAATAAAGACGAAAGCACCGAATCATATGTTGTATATGATACTTTCTCAACCTCACAAAACTAGATCTTATTTATAGATTTAGCTCTACCACAATATAATCTGATCTCTAATGAAGTTGCTTCCCCGCAATAAAACAGGTGAGGAATTTAACAGCTATAAACATGCCGGAATTTTACATAACCTAGACAAGAAAATATATTTTTGAATTTCAAATCACAAGCATCCACACAAACACGCACGCACACACAAATACACCGCCAAATTTAATTTAGCGCTAGTTTACCCGCGTTTGAATCAGTTTGAATTTTGAAGTTGGAACAAAGGATCAACAATTTTTGCACACGGGTAGTAACCCATAAGTGCTCCGTTCTTCTTCTAACTCAAGTCTTCATGAGTCGGAAGAAGATGAGCACAGTACACAGCCTCTGTAGCACTGGCGAGGATCCTGAAATACCCTGGGTACATTTTTAACTCCAAATTTTGCCCGGGCAGCGCCGTAAGGCTACTCTTTTCAATTCATACCAACCAAGGGATTTTTTACCTGCTTAACAATGCACGAGTGTCCGATCTCACTACCAAAAGACCAGAAGCCTAAGTCCACGTGAAAAAATCCCAGTCCTTTCGGGGATTGAACTCAAACCCTCTAGCACTCGAGGCGGACATCATACCTCAAGACTACACAGCGCCCTTGTAAAAAACCAATTACAGAAATTGAAATCACGTGACGCAGTTGTCTATAAAAAGACGTGCGTCTCAAACGTGGGCGTGCAGACTTCGGGGTTGCGCAATCGCGGATTTCAAGAAGTTCGCAGAAACAAGTGGCGGGCAGGTTGTTATTCTTATCGTGTTTCACTTACATAACAGACGCAATAGATTCCCCAATCCGGGCGACTCCTTGCAGCCGTTCTATTTTAATCGCAAGCCACATATATACGATAAAAGGTCATATTTGTTTACTTGCTCTGGCTTGGGAAATTCCTCCTGGGTTGAACTCCAATTTATATAGTGCGTTGAGTTCGACATGTGTAAAACACACTTTGTCCTGTGTTGTATATAGAGTATGTTGAGTTCTACAAGTTTAACACGTTGTCCTGTGTTGTATATAGAGTATGTTGAGTTCTACAAGTGTAACACGTTGTCCTGTATTGTGTATAGAGAATGTTGAGTTCTACAAGTGTAACACGTTGTCCTGTATTGCGTATAGAGTATGTTGAGTTCTACAAGTGTAACACTTTGTCCTGTATTGTGTATAGAGAATGTTGAGTTCTACAAGTGTAACACGTTGTCCTGTATTGCGTATAGAGAATGTTGAGTTCTACAAGTGTAACACTTTGTCCTGTATTGCGTATAGAGAATGTTGAGTTCTACAAGTGTAACACGTTGTCCTGTGTTGTGTATAGAGTATGTTGAGTTCTACAAGTGTAACACGTTGTCCTGTGTTGTATATAGAGTATGTTGAGTTCTACAAGTGTAACACGTTGTCCTGTATTGTGTATAGAGAATGTTGAGTTCTACAAGTGTAACACGTTGTCCTGTATTGCGTATAGAGAATGTTGAGTTCTACAAGTGTAACACGTTGTCCTGTGTTGTGTATAGAGTATGTTGAGTTCTACAAGTGTAACACGTTGTCCTGTGTTGTATATAGAGTATGTTGAGTTCTACAAGTGTAACACGTTGTCCTGTGTTGTGTATAGAGTATGTTGAGTTTTACAAGTGTAACATGTTGTCCTGTGCTGTGTATAGAAAATGCTGAGTTCTACAAGTGTAACACACTTTGTCCCGTGTTGTATAAAGTATGTTGAGTTCTACAAGTGTAATACACTCTGCCCTGTGTTGTATAGAGTATGTTGAGTTCTACAAGTGTAATACACTCTGCCCTGTGTTGTATAGAGTATGTTGAGTTCTACAAGTGTAATACACTCTGCCCTGTGTTGTATAAAGTATGTTGAGTTCTACAAGTGTAATACGCTCTACCCTGTGTTGTATAGAGTATGTTGAGTTTTACAAGTGTAACATGTTGTCCTGTGTTGTGTATAGAAAATGCTGAGTTCTACAAGTGTAACATACTTTGTCCTGTGTTGTGTAAAGTATGTTCACTTCTACAAGTATAACACACTTTGTCCCGTGCTGTATAAAGTATGTTGAGTTCTACAAGTGTAATACACTCTACCCTGTGCTGTATAAAGTATGTTGAGTTCAGCAAGTGTAACATTTCGCCCTGTGTTATATAAAATATGTTGAGTTCTACAATTTTAGCAGACTCTGTCCCATGTTGTGTGTTAATCGAGTAACAGAAAGTGTATTGATCGGCACTCATAGAAAGAAGTAGAAAGATAGAAGAACACACTAGACAACATAAAAATCGAACGCTATAATTACCGTGCCGGGAATTGAACCTGTCACCTCCAGACGGCGTCTGCGCCTCGCCATGAATACAAGTGCACTAAGATACATGGTCAACTAGGCACCCCCAAAAAAAGGTGTCTCATTGGCCATGTCTATCGTACAGCTTGAAATCCACAACTATGGAATACGGACAGAATTCATTTCAACCCATTGAAATGGCACCATAGGTTACAGAAATTTATATCAACAATTTACGAACACAGTAAGACCTTATTGCTTTGTCTAGAATACACAAACATTTAAGAAAGGTATTTGATTTGTAGGTTCCGGTGTGTATACGTCATTCCTATAAATAAACAGAGAGGGGAACCATTTGAGGCCGTTAAATATTATGAATTAATCGAGTAACAGAAAGTGTATTGATCGGCACTCATAGAAAGAAGTAGAAAGATAGAAGAACACACTAGACAACATAAAAATTCGAAAGCTATAGTTACCGTGCCGGGAATTGAACCTGTCACCTCCAGACGGCGTCTGCGCCTCGCCATGAATACAAATGCACTAAGATACATGGTCTCTTAAAGCATAACACTTTAGGTACAAGTAACGATTTCCGGCTTATACACGCCGTGATAATTGGTCATTCAGTCATGCTTGCTGACCTTTCACACGCGCGGCTCTCAGTTAGAAGGGTTGTATAGTCTTAGACGCTATCAACGGCTATTACGCGTGTTCTATATTACCTGATGTAACGACCCCATAAGATCTAGAACTGGTCATAAGAATCCGTGCATGGGGATGCGACTTTCACAGCTCCAATGACACGGTGTGCGGGTGTTGTACGCATGTGCATATGTCAGAGGTAAGAAGCTGAACATAAGGTTGAAGGGGACTGTCAAAACTGCAGTGCCGACAGACTCTTGTTTTATTAATCTTTGCACCCAAAACAAAACAATATATTCGGACTTCGTTTCTTAATGAATGGATAAAGCTTCAGCTGTGAACATTTAGGCTTTTGGTTTTCACGTTTAGGATTTTACGTACATGATTTGTCTGTCTGTATTTGTTTCGTGTGGCACAATATTAAAAGAATGACACAAAAACGGAATACCCACTATTTTATTTAAGAGCGTGTGTTTGTGTACATGCGTGCGTGTACGTTTGTATGCGTGTGTGTGTATACTTGCGTGTGTGTGTGTGTGTGTGTGTGTACATGTGTGCATCTCTCTTACCCTCTCCCCACAACCCCCTTTCCGCGTCTATGAGCTGCTAGATAAATGTTTGACACTGAGAAAAGAATATCGTTTCTTCTTCTTCTTCTTCTTCTTCTTCTTCTTCTTCTTCTTCTTCTTCTTCTTCTTCTTCTTCTTCTTCTTCTTCTTCTTCTTCTTCTTCTTCTGCTTCTTCTTCGCGTTCACAGGCTGTGAAAATCAGAAGAAAGTTGGGGATGTTCGTCCACCTCCCGACTTTAGTTGTATTCCAGAATCTGAATGTCGCGTGCATATCAATTTCACATATCTGGTTTATTTGCATGCAGGCTGCTGGTTCCTTCCCACTCATGCAGATGCACCTCGACCTCAAGGGATGTCCCCAGTCAGTCGACTCCTACGACATGCTCGTTGGGGAGGCAGTGAGTCTGCACTTGTTTTCCGCTCGGATTTGAACCTACGACTTTGAGATGGACAGGCGACCGCCTATCCGCTAAGCGCGACTATCAAAATGGCTCATTTAACGTGCAGACATTTATTATCACTACATACTAATGCAACCAGATAACGTTGAACAGGGTTGTAGAGGTGATCCTACGTGAGGTCCAGTGGATCGTGCGTGCTGTTCACGTGTCGGTGTCACTGACGCGGCGTCTTATGCTAGCAATCACGTGAGAATCGCGTGTCTTTTGAGAAGACATCGTCCAACAACATGCTGTTGTAATCCAGTTGGACTTTCTAGACCCAATACCTCACTCTAAAACTGGAAAGATTGAACTTGTTAGACACCGAGATCAAATGTTTTGCACAGATTCAAGAGAACATCTAAAGTATGTCTCAAAAACTCGCGCCATCCCACTTCAACAATTATCTCGAAATCTCCTTTAAGGATCTTAATGAATTTTTGGCTGTGGTCTTAGATTTGTTAAGTCCTTATGATTCCGTGATTTACAATGGCCCAAAAGCTGTTGTTTTTTTCGATTTTTTTTTTAATAGTTGTTTGACTAATAATTTATGCCTCCCTGAAAAATAGTATATACATTAACTGACACAAGTGTCACCTGTGTGTCACCAGGTCGCTCACAGAAAGCAAAGAATCGTGATACTGCACACGACCAGGCAAGTCGTAGGAGGCGTCAAAGGGTAGGGTTGGGCTTGAGGTTGGCTACCTCATCCTGTAAAAACAATAGCTACAAAAACCAACCAACCGGGGATAAGTCAAAAAGAGAAGCCAGTAAAACCCAGCCAGCCAAGATGAGGGGAGGACCTTATGAAGTTAGAAATATGGGGAGGACATCGGGAGAGCTGATTGCGAAAGCAAAAGATAGAACGACTTGGTGTTGGTTGAGGGCCTATGCTCAATTGAGGAGCTAGAAAGGCAGAAGAAAAAGAAGACACACGAATGGAGACAGTCTGGAAATCAGTTTGCGTGTGCAGCGATGCGTGGTGATTATTTTGATAGCCTATTCCCACACCCAGTACAAAACAAAAATAGAATCTGCAAATAAACTGGGGACATGCTGGAAATGACCACCTGAGAGTGAAACGCCTATACACGTCTAGACCGACCAATGAGGCGAGACAAAAACATTGAACTGATCCCTGATTCTGGTGATCATATAGGATGGCAAAACACGACAGCCTACGCTGAGCGGTATTGCACAAGATGATGATGAGCACTTCAAATATTATTATATTGTTGCCATTCAGTATATTATTATAATTAAATTTTTTATTGTTGTTGGTCTTATTATTATTATTATTATTATTATAATTATTATTATTATTATTATTATACATTTGAACTTTAGCCCATATAGCGTATTTCCGCTAGAACATGTTTGAGAGGCCTCCATTCTCCTCCCGGACTGCTGTCTTGCGATCGGCGCGTTTGACCAGAAAAAGGGGGCCAAAGGGGGAGGGGGGTGGTGCGCATATTTTGGAGATAACAATACTGAACGCTTTAGCCGTCATTACCATCTGCAATTCAGATAATTATTGGTTGTTATGGTTGGAAGTTCGCACAAACACCCAGAAATCTAGGATCCACACCGACGTATTTTATGTAGCCAAGCCGTCTAGATACTTATTTATCTTTCTTCTGGTTACTCTTTAGCAACCACATTTTTGCCAGCTGTCATTGAATTCTCGATAACAGCTGTTAGTTTTACCTGTTGAAACTCCTCACCTACAAATACAACACAGTGAGTTTCTAAAAAAAAAAAAAAACAGTCGCTTTACGGTGGCTTCTTCTTCTTCTTTTTCTTCTTCTTCTTCTGCTTTTTCTTCTTCTTCTTCTTCTTCTTCTTCTTCTTCTTCTTCTTCTTCTTCTTCTTCTTCTTCTTCTTCTTCTTCTTCTTCTTCTTCTTCTTCTTCTTCCTCTTGTTCTTTTACTTCTTTAAAGTTAATAATTCATGAAATTTCTGTGAGCTGTTCCCAGTGCGTTACATAAACTGATATCAATATTGTTTAGGCTGCTCTCGGTGTCGTCTTTCCATTTTCCGTTTGGCCTTGTCCTTGCCCTGTGTCTCTTTTATTTCGGTAAGTTCTTCTTCTTTTTCGTGTTCACCAGCTGTAAACTCCGGTGGAAAGTTCTGGTTGTTCGTCCACTTTTGGACTGCAGTCCTATTCCAAAACCTGAGTGTTGCTTGTGCATCCGTTTTACAGATCTGACTCATTTGTATGCAGACTGCTGGTTCCCTGCCTGTCAGGCAGATGCATTCCGACTTCGAAGGAAGCTCCCATTTAGTCGACTCTTACGACATGCTTTAGGGTAAGCAGTGGGTTAAGTGACTCTCTGTTGCAGGTGTACCAGGGTATTTTTGTCAGATGGCCAAACCATCTCACCTGTTGCTCTTCTATTAGCTGTATAACTGGTTTATATCCTGATCTTCTTCATTGTTAACTGATCTTGTCTTGTTGTCCCGCAACTTTTCTAAGAAATCCCATCTTTGTTGTTCAGATTTTGCACATCCTTTACACATTGTACGCCATAGCCTTTGAGGTAGGAGGTGTTTATCCTGCGGACTGAAATCCTAGAAGAGAAAAACTACAACCGCAGGTCGCAACACATCATCCTTACCTGAGGGAAACACCTGGCTGGTGTGGCCGTTACGTGTACCTAACTAAACCTTCTTTGGAGATTAAGCAACCTACTTGGGCTTGCATTGTTGGTGTGCCATCAGCAGTGAAATTCTGTAGTCTTGTGGTGTAAAACCTTGAGTTCCTGTTGGTGTACCATCAGCAGTGAAATTCTGTAGTCTTGTGGTGTAAAACCTTGAGTTCCTGTTGGTGTACCATCAGCAGTGGAATTCTGTAGTCTTGTGGTGTAAAACCTTGAGTTCCTGTTGGTGTACCATCAGCAGTGAAATTCTGTAGTCTTGTGGTGTAAACCCTTGAGTTCCTGTTAGCGTGCTATCAGTAGTGAAATTCTGTAGTCTTGTGGTGTAAAACCTTGAGTTCATGTTGGCGTGCTACCAGGGCGGAGATCTTCTATCTCAGGGTACTAAACCTTGCTGGAAGCAACCAGGAGGAGATAAACGGCTTGCGCGCACACAACAGGTTGACAAATAATGCTTAACTTGGCATCGATAATGGGTCAGCATGACAACTTGAGTCACGAAGTCCCATCGCAGCACTAGCCAGTCAGTGCAGCTGCGAGAGTGCAAACAGGTTCCTATCAATATTTACGTTTTTGAAACTGAACTTCAGCACGTGAATTTTGAACTTTGGCTCCTGTCTACTGGTGTCTACCCACTCTTTAGAGATACATTTGCCCTTGACCTAATCATAAAAACACAAACGTAAACAAGACACGGCGTCATCTCTTACTATGGGGGAAATCCCCTGGACTGACGCGACCTTGGCCTAATTTCCACACCGCCGTGTAGATAGGCGTATTGTTGTCAGTTGAAGCGATGTCAACGAGCTTGAAATTCCCTAGTTGTGGCACACGTGACGGGGGACACCATCAACAGGTTCCTCGGTTCTGGGAAAACTCTGTTGTTGACAGAATGTTTGTAGATGTTCACTCTCAGCTGTGGGGGGCAAGGGGCAAAGGTCAGAAGTGATCTCCACTTCCTGTTGTCTTTTTCACTCACAAGTGCGTGGGACCGTTGACGACCACTGTCTGTCTGTTCATCCACCCACAAATCAGCAGAAACAATATGTCTGTCTGTCCGTCCATCCCTCAGTCCCTGCCTCCCTCCAGCCAGCCAGCGATATCTGTCTGTCAAGAAGTATATGTTCTTTCGTTTAGTTCTCTGTCTGTCTATTTTCTGCCTGGCTGTCCTAGTATTCATGAAACGGCCTGTCTTCTGACTTCTATCCTCCAGTGGAGCATAGACGCTCAACAAACTCGCGCCATTTCGTTCTGTCCCTTGCTGTTGTATGTAGCTCACCCCATGAACTCCCTATCCTTTTAACTTTACTCTCTAGCTCCCTTCTCCTTGTGGGTTTTTTTTTTTTTTTTTTGCTTCTGGGGCTCCAGTACAGAGCTGTTCTAGTTATACTGTTCCCAGATTTTCTCAGCGTGTGTCCTGTCCAATGACAGCGTCTTTTCTTCACCTCTTGGTCCACTGGAACTTGTTTAGTTCTCTCCCAAAACTCTATACCGGGGATTCTATCATACCATTTGATTCCCTGTATTCTTTGCAGGCACCAGTTAATGAAAGTTTGTAGTTTATTGACTTCAATTTGGAGGACAACATCAATAGATGATCGAACAGCAGTCTGAGAGAGGTACAACCAAGACAAGAGATAGAGCATTTTGGAGATCCACTGCAGCCAACATTCACTGTGAAGACGGCACCTGATAAATTAACTAAGTTTATAAGTAAGTGTTTCAGTTGTTCTCCATGTTCAAGCCTCATACAGCAGTACTGATTTGACATTAAAATGATTACTTCTAAGTGGAAAACATTGTAGGAATCAATGTGGCTATGACCGGGTGCATCGGGTAGGACTGGCTGTTATTGAGGGTAATATCCGGGAAGGTCAACATAAACCCGTTCAACACATACCCGAAGTACTGGGGCGTGTCCGCTGGGCGGGGTAAATATGGAATTTTTGCTGTAAACAGGTACAACACATATTATGGAAAGAACCAAAGGAATACAAAAAAAAGACGAAGAAAAGAAGGATTTAAAAGAAGGAAGAGAGAGAAGAAAGAAAAAAAAGAACAAAATTAAGGAGGAGACAGAAGACACATATGAACAGAAGAAAAAGAAAAAGAGGAAGAAAAAAAAAGAAGAAAAGAATAAGGAAGAAGAAGAAGAAGAAGAAGAAGAAGAAGAAGAAGAAGAAGAAGAAGAAGAAGAAGAAGAAGAAGAAGAAGAAGAAGAAGAAGAAGAAGAAGAAGAAGAAGAAGAAGAAGAAGAAGACGAAGAAAAATAAGAAGAAGGAAGAATGAAGAAAGAAAGAAGGAAGAAAGAAAGAAGAAGGAAGAAGAAAGGAAGAAAAAGAAAGAAAAAGGAAGGAAGAAAAAAGGAAGAAAGAAAGAAAGAAAGAAGAAGAAGAAGAAGAAGAAGAAGAAGAAGAAGAAGAAGAAGAAGAAGAAGAAGAAGAAGAAGAAGAAGAAGAAGAAGAAGAAGAAGAAGAAGAAGAAGACGAAGAAAAATAAGAAGAAGGAAGAATGAAAAAAGAAAGAAGGAAGAAAGAAAGAAGAAGGAAGAAGAAAGGAAGAAAAAGAAAGAAAAAGGAAGGAAGAAAAAAGGAAGAAAGAAAGAAGAAGAAGAAGAAGAAGAAGAAGAAGAAGAAGAAGAAGAAGAAGAAGAAGAAGAAGAAGAAGAAGAAGAAGAAGAAGAAGAAGAAGAAGAAGAAGAAGAAAGAAGAAGAAGAAGAAGAAGAAGAAGAAGAAGAAGAAGAAGAAGAAGAAGAAGAAGAAGAAGAAGAAGAAGAAGGAGAAGAAGGAGAAGAAGAAGAAGAAGAAGAAGAAGAAGAAGAAGAAGAAGAAGAAGAAGAAAAAGAAGAAGAAGAAGAAGAAGAAGAAGAAGAAGAAGAAGGTCTGCAAGAAACATAATTAGCGTATTTGTCGACAATCCCCACTACAGTCACCTGTAAAACCACCATTTCCCAGTTTTCTCTACGTCATCAAACTGAAACCATTCCGCAAAGTTTCCATGATGTGCATGAATAATCTTTGACTATTTGATATCAGAGTCAGGGATTCCCACTAAACAGGAAATATATCAGTGAAGAGAATTATCAAATGTAGGCAGAGAATAAAGACACTTGTTTGTATGTCTACTTTTAGTGAACTCTATCCAACCGCCTTTTTCCAGATACATAGAGTCGGTCATGTCTAACCCTATTAATTAACTAGTCATCCAATTGTGGGACACAAAATGTTCGTTATTTAGAAGCCCCACCCTGGCTCTTACAAGGGGCCGCAATATAGCCCGGCCATAAATATGGTCTAACGGCTGAACGCGGTTTTTGGGAACTCTCCACGGGTGATCCTCATCCACATGGTGGCACTTTGTGTCATCAGGTGTTTATCGCGTGTGTGATGTCCTGGTGGGGTAAAATGTACTACTACAACTACTACTACTACTACTACTACTACTACTACTACTACTACTACTACTACTACTACTACTACTACTACTACTACTACTACTACCACTACTACCACGACTACTACAACAACTACTACTACTACTACTACTACTACTACTACTACTACTACTACTACTACTACTACTACTACTACTACTACTACTACTCTAAACCTACGTTAATTGACGTCTTAGTGGGAATTTCCAAGTATGCATGTTTTCCCGTCTTTCGTGTCTGCTGTTTCAACTAGTAGAGATTGGGGTAGTGATAATACCCAAAACAGGTTGATGTGAGTAAGACCCGAAAACATAGCACTCGGGACGTTCCTATAAACGCTCTGTCCACGTATTTTAGAGCCAGCTCCGATTTCCAGTTTCACATTGATTAAATGTTTATCTTGTATTTCCGTTCTACACGATCGATCGATCAGGTTTTCAGGTTTTCAACAAGGGATCAACATCATGGCACACGGGTAGTAACCCATAGGTGCTCCGTTCTACTTCTAACTCAAGTCTGAGTCTGAAGAAACTCAGCACAGTGCACAGGCTCTGTAACACCGGCGAGGACCCTAAAATACTTTGGGTAGATTTGTAACTCCAAATGTTTCCTTAGCAGCGCCGTTATGCTACTCTTTTCGATTTCCAAATGCCAACTGATTTTTTACGTGTGCAACAATGCACACGGGCGTCCGATCTGACTACCCAGAGACCAGGGGGGAATTACTAGAAGTCTAAGTCCACGTGAAAAATCCCAGCTCTTACTCTGGATTCAAACCAGAACCTCTAGCACCTGAGTCAGACACCATACCTCGAGAACGCACAGCACCCCGAATCAAACAATGTGTCGCTTCTGGGTTGCCATTTCAGTGTTTACATAACATCGGGCGATTTTTAAATCGAAATCTAGACGGCAGACCAACAAGGTAGTTCCGAGATGCCCCTTTTAAACTCCAAAGAAGTTATAATTAGGCCACACATAACGGCTACTCCAGCCAGGTGTCCTATGCCGGTAAGGACGCCCTTCTAAGCTACCTTCAGACTCATATCTTCTATCCAAGGACACCGAGTTGGTCTTGCAAACTCCCATGTTTCCGATACCTAAAAAGTATGTTATGGGCTTCACTCCTACAGATGCAAATTCTCCTTCAGGGACTTGCTATAAACGACTTGAATGCCACTGTATTGTGTTTGAGAGTCGTAACACACAATCTTCAAGAGCTTTCATATCCAAAGCAGTATTGATATAGTATTGATTAGCCAGTCAACTGCCAAGCCAGCAAGTTAGCTAACCAATAAACAAACCAGGCAACATGTCAGCTAGCGACAACAATTAACATTTTAGTTGCAAAAAAAAAAAAAAAAACCCGACCAACTAACTCGATGGCCAGCGAGAAAGCCAGCCAACTAAACAATAAACCTAGAAATCGACTCACTCAATGCCCAGTGAGATAGCCAACAAACTAAACAAACAACCTAGCAGTCACTAGCTAACTCGATGCTTAGCCAGAAAGCCAGTCAACTAAACATTAAACCTAGCAATCGACTAACGGTTAGTTCGACGTTAGTCGTCCCAGACCCCGCCTATACACAATAGCTCACTTCTGACTGGTAGTTCCTGAGCTCCGTGGCCTTCGCACACGGTTACAGGGGTGTTCTGCCATGCCGTTGATATTATATGTTATATATTTGTAAGCACGCCAGCGCTTTTAACACTCCAACACGGAGAAACTGGGTCTAACACAACTTCACTAAAGAGTGCTGCAACCTGTGTCACAGACATTCTCTTTCTCGGAATGAAAACGTAATTACAAGACATCTTAGAAATCAAACAAGAGACCAGGACACATCCGTAACCTTCAGGAAAGTCGATCACCGCAACAAACTTGTGAATGCAAAGGGACTTACTCTATTTGGGGAGACTAACGTCAAACTAACCCGACTAACAGACGATGCCCAGCGAGAAAGCCAGCCAACTAAACAATAAACCTAGCAATCAACTAACTAGTCAGCTAAGAAACCAACCAATCAACCAGTCAGTTAACCAACCAACAATAAAGCTAACAGACAACCGATCGACCAGCCAGACAACTAACCAGCCGACTCAATCAAACCAACATCCTTTCAACTAATGAAAAAACCAGCCAGCCGACCATTCAGCTTGAAATCAACAAACTATCCAACCAATCTTCTTCTGTGCTGGAAATAAACAGGGCGGTAGGCACGTTGTGTTATGGTTTAAAGCTGGGCTGTAAAGTCAAGGTCAAGTCGGGAGATGTAAACTAGCGTCATTGCACACGGTTATAAACCATAAGTGCTCTGCCACGAGTACGGACAGCTGATAAAAATTGTCCGCCTGTGTCGCCGTCCGCACGTAACTCTGTAGCTACAGCGACGTTCCTCCATTTACCCCAGAGTGTCAACTCTGGTATCCATTTCCTAGAGGCTGGGTGAACCCCTGGAACCGCCCGGTTTCGAACACCGACCGTGGGCTGCGGTAAGTCGCAGCTGGATTTCAAAGCGAGCTTCTTATCGACTGCGCTAACGCTGTGATATGTGAGAATACTTGCTTGAAGTAGAAGGTAAAGACGAGGTAGACTTAGAAGGCAATGTGAAGAGGGGAGCATTAGAAGAAGAAAGAGACGAAGTAAGGAAGAAGAAGAAGAAGAAGAAGAAGAAGAAGAAGAAGAAGAAGAAGAAGAAGAAGAAGAAGAAGAAGAAGAAGAAGAAGAAGAAGAAGAAGAAGAAGAAGAAGAAAAAGAAGAAGAAGAAGAAGAAGGGAAGAAGAAGAAGAAGAAGAAGAAGAAGAAGAAGAAGAAAAAGGGGAGAAAGGAAGGAAGGAAGGAAGAAAGGAAAGGAAGAAAGGAAGGAAGGAAGAAAGGAAGGAAGGAAGGAAGGAAGGAAGGAAGGGAGGAAGGAAGGAAGGAAGGAAGGAAGGAAGAAAGGAAGGAAGGAAGGAAGGAAGGAAGGAAGGAAGGAAGGAAGGAAGGAAGGAAGGAAGGAAGGAAGGAAGGAAGGAAGGAAGGAAGGAAGGAAGGAAGGAAGAAAGGAAGGAAGGAAGGAAGGAAGGAAGGAAGGAAGGAAGGAAGGAAGGAAGAAAGGAAGGAAGGAAGGAAGGAAGGAAGGAAGGAAGGAAGGAAGGAAGGAAGGAAGGAAGGAAGGAAGGAAGGAAGGAAGAAAGGAAGGAAGGAAGGAAGGAAGGAAGGAAGGAAGGAAGGAAGGAAGGAAGGAAGGAAGGAAGGAGGAAGGAAGGAAGGAAGGAAGGAAGGAAGGAAGGAAGGAAGGAAGGAAGGGGAGAAGAAGAAGAAGAAGAAAAAGAAGAAGAAGAAGAGGAGGAGGAGAAAACCACATAAAGAGGATATCGGCGGATTGAAAAAAAAATAAAGAGGAAGAACGGAATAATCGAAAGAAGCAAGTGTGGAGAAAAAGCACCAGGACAAGGAAGATATTTGGCTACGTTTTAAAAAAAAAATAGTTGAGAGTACTTGTGCTTTCATCATTCACAAACGCATACATTTCTGAACATTAATCTATAGAGGTCTCCCATCAGACACTGATCACCAGGCTGCAGCCCACAAGATACATGCCTTGGGAAAGCAAAAAGATTGGACAAGACACTAGCACTAACCTGGTCTGTTTCTGTAAAATAAAACGAGAACGTGACGAATTGTCCTTTGGGCCCGTTTAAAACGATCATGTTCTTCTGTAATCTTTACAGCTATAAGAGACAATACAACTTCCGCTGTAACCGGAAGTAGCTCTTGTCAGACATGGAGCTTGTCGCAGATCCTGTCTTTCTGACGTGCAAAGAAAATTTCCCACACTTGAACCACTACAATGGCCATGTTGTCCAACTATCTAAGAAAACAGCAGAACAATTGGTCTGTTAGTTTGTGTCGTTTGTGAGGGGTGTGGGAAAAGATTCACTGTATAGAGCCAAGAAGATACGTTTTGTTTTGTTTTATTTGCTGTGTTGTTTGTTTTCTAGACAGTGATATTCATTCGAAGGGAAAAGGGGGAGGCGGGGGGGGGGGGGCAAGGGAGGGGGCAACTATGAAGTTCAGTACAGAGCAGAGACATAGACACACCATGTGAGTTTCACAACTGAAGGCTTCATCCACGAGCAAAATAGGGATCATTTCCTGCAGATGTAAAACGATTCTGGTTGTAAACTTAGGTAATCACCGAAGAACTTCCTTGGCTTGAGAAATCAAATGAGGCGTTGATTGGCAACAATCTGAAAGAGGTGGGAAAAAGAGACTTACAGGCTTTGACGATAAAAGGAGAGTCAGAGAGAGATATAGAGAAAGAGAGACAGAGATAAGACGCTCGGGCGCTTTGATTTGTGCTAATATGAGAGATACCGACATAGAAAGAGGCAGAGAGACAGACAGACACACACACACACACACACACACACACACACACACACAGAGAGAGAGAGAGAGAGAGAGAGAGAGAGAGAGAGAGAGAGAGAGTACCCGGAAAAAATGTGTTTGAATACAGAGACAACGATGACCAGACTGCGGGTAACATCAACATGTCTTGCCGAATCACTTGAGCCGTTACTTCTGGCTGTCTCGCATGAACACTGGTATTTCGGATCAGGTCAATGCTAGGGTTACATGTAGCCATGACATCCAGGTATTGATCCCTTTGTCATAGTCTGGCTCTTTCCCCAAACAATTTTGCTACGAATCTGTTTATGTCTGGTGACCCTGTGAATGGTTGTCGTAGCAACAACACACTGGTTTATCCAGCGGCCCATAAGACTGCTCTGTAGAGAGGCACCACAATATTTTGTGCTCAAGGCATCCCAGGGTCCTAATCCGGCTCTGTTTAGATGGAAGGATGTTATGCAACGTTTATATGACCGGCTCAAAACAAAGGGCAGACACACTTTAATAGGCTTTAGATTTAAAACTTCGGTAATTCCAGCACCATCAGTAAAAGAACCAGTTTTGACGTACGCCAAATCTAATTGTATTTCTCTGTTTAAATGCACCTGAAATGCTGCATGTGTGGGCCGAACTCATCGACGACTTGAGAAACGGGTCGCTGAACATATTCCACTATGGGTGGTAAAAGTAATTCTAAATAGTAAGAACAGCAGCAATAACAAGATCTCAACAACACCGAATTAAGTGACTAATTGAAAAGACCACCTGTCGTCCATTGCTCGCCCCTTTTCAATTCTGGGCACATTTTAAGCAAGGACGATGCATTGCGAATTCTGTACATCTTAGTCAACTGCCCACTGATACGATTCCTAAAAGCAACAGCTTAAAAGTGGTTCAGTCCGTAATTATGCAAACAAAAAGATATGGTCGTCAACTTGCGTTGGCCAAGGTAAAACATGCAGTTACTTTTGGACGTGGTCGCTTTTACACATCATTTCGAATGACTCATTTATTTGAAACATTTTAAACAATTGTTACCCTAGTAAACACCTGACGAGATACAGTGAAATGTGACAGGCAATAAATTGTGCAATCTATTGTTTGCATCCTCCTTGTTAAAAAAAAAAAAACAGTCATTGTCTGAGTTTGGGATATGTCTTGAAAAAAGAATACCCATGTACAGAGCAATCAGATTGTAGAACGTTTTTTTAAAAAGACTTTTGTTTGTGTGAAAAGACTTTCTCAACTATGTCAGTAACAAAAGCCAAAATAGAGAAATCAAATGCATGTTACCTCAGCGCTGCATCTGTTAGAATTACCCATCTAGGCACGTATGTACTCCTCTCCAAGCCGCAGCAGATGTCGCATTAGCTGAAAACTGTCATTGTATGACATCAGATGTAACAAGTAAACTAGCGTCTACATTTGTTTCTGTGTTTGCTTGGCTGACAGATCGGCCGCCAAACCATTGTCCCCGTTTTGGTGGGTCGTCGGTGTGAAAAGATTGAGAAACACTGTTTTAAACCACCAAGGGCGGAAACTGAATCCTAAACTCTGGGGATTGCTTTGTGAAACTATTTCACTAATTTCTAAGCAGCAGAACCCAAAGAAACCAACTAACCAACCAACCAACCAACCAACCAACCAACTAACCAACCAACTAACCAGCCAGTCAACTGACTAACTAACTAGCTAACTAACTAACTGACTGAGTGACTAAATGACACAGCAATCGACTGACTGACTGACTGACTAACTAACTAACAAATTAACTTACTGACTCACTGACTAACTAACTGACTAACTGACTGCCAGACTGACTTAATGACTATCTGACTAACTGACTGACTGACTAACTGACTAGCAGACTGACTGACTAACTAACTGACTGACTGACTGACTAATAGACTGACTGACTGATTAACTGACTGACTAACTAACAGACTGACTGACTAAGGGACTGACTGATAGACTAAAAAAGTAACTAACTGAGTAATTGACTGACTGGCTAACAGACTGACTGACTGACAAACTAACTTAACTAACTGATTCACTGACTGAATGGCTGACTAACTGCCTGACTGACTGCCTGCCTGACTACCTGCCTGACTGACTGATTGACAGACTGGGTACCTCACCGAATAACCGGCAGACTGACTGGCTGACTGACTTACTGACTAACCAATCAACCAACTAACTAACTGACGGACTGACTGACGGACTGACTGAGTAACAAACTGACTGACTGGCTGACTGACCAACCAAGTAACTAGCTAACTGACTGAATAACTGTTTAACTGAATTACTGACCAACTGACTGACTGACTAACTGCCTGACTGACTGGCTGGCTGACTGACTGCCTGATTTATGTAAAGTGTTCATGCACATTCTTGCACACATTCTATATTTTTGTTTAGCGCAACTTCACACCTAAAATGTCGAATTCCTCTGTCTGGCTACCCCCTCCCGTATTCAGACGCTATCCCTGGCATATTTGTCTGCGTCGGGACAAATCAGAATGGCATAATTATTTTTCGTTGCCGGATTTTCAGCATATTTTTGTCATGAGACAGCTGCAAGTAAGACAGGAGATATGTCATCCTGACTACAATTAAACAATAACAGCTTAAAATAACTGAAATACCACATGTCCTGTTAAAGTGGCACCCAGCTTTCTGGTAATCCTCTAATTTAGATCCTTAATGACACAGGAAATGCTTTGTGGAGGGCACGGATCTTCAGCCAATGAAAATTAAAGACATGACCCGGAAATTATATCTTGTTGTATCCGCCAGTCTTTGCCGGATGACGTGTGTGAAGGGGAGATGGAGGATGTAAAGTTGGTAGAGGTGGGAGAATGCTGTTGTAACCCCCGATATGGCAAGGGAGAGTCACAACGATGCGACAAAACAGTTGTAACCCCGAAGGTGTAGGGAGTTAAAACCATGACCTTTTTAGTGTGGAGAGAGAGAGAAGTGTGACAACTACTGTGTGATAAGTGACAATTGTAACCACCATAGTACATAGACGGAGAAATGTGACAACTACTATGTGACAAGTGACAATTGTAACCACTAATGTGCAGAGAGTGAGAACGGTAGTTACCAGAATAGGGAGAAAAAGAAGTATAACTACTACAGTTTAGAGAGTGAGATCGTAACCTCCACAGAATAGAGAGAGAGGACTATAACCACTCCACTATGCCAATGGGCGTAGTGTTTATCACATTACCCACCAAGTGCCTATTGGTCTTTACAAATATGGGTGCTCTTCCCATATGCCCGATTCGCTTAAAGGCGTGAAAAGGGATCTTTACTATGCAGCGGGAGAACTGTACCCACCCCAGTACCCAGAGGGAAATTTATAACTACCCCAGTATCCAGAGGGAGAACAGTAACCACCCCAGTATCCAGAGGGAGAACAGTAACCACCCCAGTATCCAGAGAGAGAACAGTAACCACCCCAGTATCCAAAGGGAGAACTGTAACCACCCCAGTATCCAGAGTGATATTTATAACCACCCCAGTATCCAGAGTGAGATTTATAACCACCCCAGTATCCAAAGTGAGAACAGTAACCACCCCAGTATCCAGAGGGAGATTTATAACCACCCCAGTATCCAGAGGGAGAACAGTAACTACCCCAGTACCCAGAGGGAGAACTGTAACCTCCCTAGTACCCAGAGGGAGAACTGTAACTACCCCAGTATCCAGAGGGAGTACTGTAACCACCCTAGTACCCACAGGGAGAACTGTAACCACCCCAGTACCCACAGGGAGAACTGTAACCACCCTAGTACCCAGAGGGAGAACTTTAACCACCCAAGTATCCAGAGGGAGAACTATAATTACCACAGTATCTAGAAGTAGAACTGTAACCACCCTGGTATCCAGGGGAGAATTATAACTACACCAGTACCGAGAGGGAGAATGTAATCACCCCAGTATCCAGAGGGAGAATTATAACTACCACCGTACCCAGAGGGAGAATTGTAACCACCCCAATATCCAGAGGGAGAATTGTTACCACCCCAGTACCCAGAGGAAGAACTGTAACCACCACAGCATCCAGAGGGAGAACTGTAACCACCCCAATATAGAGAGGGAGAATTTTAATAACCCCATTACCGAGAGGGAGAGCTGTAACCACCCTAGTACCCAGAGGGAGAACTGTAACTGCCTCAGTATCCACAGGGAGAACTGTAACCACCCTAGTACCCAGAGGGAGAACTGTAACTACCCCAGTATCCACAGGGAGAATTGTAACTACCCCAGTACCCAGAGGGAGAACTGTAACTACCCCAGTATCCACAGGGAGAATTGTAACTACTCCAGTACCCAGAGGAAGAACTGTAACCACCCTATTACCCAGAGGGAGAACTGTAACCACCCTAGTACTCAGAGGAAGAAATGTAACCACACTAGTACACAGAGGGAGATCTGTAACCACCCTAGTACCCAGAGGGAGATCTGTAACCACCCTAGTACCCAGAGGAAGAACTGTAACCACCCTAATACCCAGAGGGAGAACTGTAACCACAATGTTACGGCAAGGGAGAACTTTAATCACCAGCAAGCATGGCAAACAGGAGAGCCAACACAAGGACAACCGAAGGATGGGAGCCTCGGAGAGTAAGGCAGCTCATGCGCATGGCTTCTGGGGGTGGCGGAATGTGGCCTGTTTTAGTTAGTAATAATAATATTATTATTTAATAACTGAAAGCAATAGAATAAAAAAAAATTAAATCACACTGGGCTCACTATTCAACTAAACCGTTTAATTATCTCCGTCCCAATATGGGACGTAAATGTTTGTTATTTTTGAGCCCCTTTCCGGCTTTCACCAGGGGCCATAATATAACCTAACAGTTGAACGCGGTTTCTGGGACTTGTGCGTGGGGATTCTCATCCGAGTTGTGACACTTTTTGACGTCAGCTGCTAATCGCTCGGTGTGATGTCTTATTTAGGTTGAACGTCGCTCACTAACCATTTGATTTGATGTCTTTATAATTAATTCAAAATTGGTTCTGTGCTAATTGTTTTTTGCATGTGTATATGCGTACACGTAGGTTTTACATGTCTGACTTATCTGTATGCAGTCTGTCAATTCCTCGGTTTTTAGGCAGATACATTCCTTTTCGAAGCAAACAACCATAGTTCAAATTCAACCTCTTATTATAAGTGCCTTGCACTGACGGTAGTTCACGTTTTGTGTTTTTATTATAATTATGTTACACTGACGAAAGCTCATTTGTGTTCAATCATTATAAGTATGGGTTATTTTTACGATGGTCTCCCCATTCACACACCACCGGTTGTAGGTCAACTCCATTGATAAGTTGGTTGGACTAGTCTATCGTTGTCAAGGTTATTGGTGTCGCAGTCTGTTGTTGTCCTGCGTTTACGTTTTTATTTCCGAGAAAGAGACGGCCTGTGACATAGGTTTTGTCACTCTCTTGGAAGGGGGGGGGGGGGTGGGTTAGACCCAGTATCTAAATGTTTTAGAAGTTTTAGCAGCTCTGGCGTGGTGAAATATACAACACGCGGTATCAGCGCCAGTGCGGAATATTCCCGTGACCTTGTGTGAAAGTCTGATTGCTTGAGGCCGACCTATCAGTAGTTAGGTGGTTAGTAGGTCGTCCAATCAGAAGTGAGTTAGCTTGTAGCGGTGTGTAAATGGGGAGACCAGCGTAAAATGTACTTAAATATGTTACACTGACTAAAGCTGATTTATGTTTAATCATTATAAGTATGTTACAATAGCAGAAGCTCATTTATGTTTCTTAATTATAAGTATGTTATAATGGCGGAAGCTCATTTCTGTTTCTTAATTATAAGTGTGTTACAAAGACGGAAGGTCATTTCTGTTTCTTAATTAATAAGTATGTTACAATGGCGGAAACTCATTTCTGTTTCTTAATTATAAGTATGTTACAATGGCGAAAGGTCATTTCTGTTTCTCCAGTGATACACTGACGAACGCTCATATCTCTTTCTTCATTATAAGTATATTACACTGACGAAAGCTCGTGTCTCTTTCTTCATTATAAGTATGTTACACTAACGAAAGCTTATGTCTCTTTCTCCATTATAAGTTTGTTACATTGACGAAAGCTTGTGTCTGTTTCTTTATTTTAAGTACGTTAACACTGACGAAAGCTTGTGTCTGTTTCTCCATTATAAGTTTGTTGAACCGACAGATGCTGATGTATTTAAGACAGATGCTCATGTTTGTGTGACAGGCGGATACAGGCGCGTCCAATAAAGCAAACAAACAATCTCTAAATAGCAACACGATGGGACCTTATTTAATCTCGTAAACACAAAAAACAATTTTATATTTAGAAGTAGATGTAAAAATAGCTGCCTGGAGCTAAAAGTGGAAAGTATTTGAAGTCCAGAGACACTTGTCGTTCTGTCACAGGTGGAGGATAAATATGGCGCGCTTTCAGGATGAAAGCTTGTCCCGGACAGGTCAGTTGCTTTAATTATGAGCTCGAGACGGTTGTCACAAAACGTGGGTTCATCTCTTTGTTTTCCAGCTAGGCTAACGCAACGGGCGGGGAAGGAATAATGAATTTCGCCATATACACCGCTATAATTAAATAGTTGGAAGGGGTGGAAAAGGGGGAGGGTGGCTTCACCCCATTATAATTTTATGGGGACTTGTCTCAAGGTACTCAAGCCTTGTTTATGCACAGTAATAATAATAATCTGGCAGCCCGTACCTCATGAGAGAGAATGAAGCTCTAAAGGCGATTTGGTTCTTTATTTTTTGTTCACCTAATCTCGAGGAATCCGAGAGTTTCAGTGGAAAGTCCAGTATTATGTAGTGGGGGGGGGGGGGGGAAAAGGGAAGGGGGGTAGTGGCTTCGCCCCATTATAATTTTTGTGGGGACTTGTCTCAAGGTGCTCAAGCCTTAATAATAATAATAATATGGCAGCCCCTTCTTCGTGAGAAAGAGGGAAACTATCAAGGCGATAAGGTTATCTATTTTTTGTTCACATAATCTCAGAGAATCCGAGAGTTCCAGGGGAAAGTCCAGTATTATTGGGTGGGGTGGGAGGGGAAGCTTTCCCCTGGAACTCTCGGATTTCCCGAGATGTGGTGATCAACACACAAAGAACTGGCGACTGTGTTCCATGGGTTCTAGCGCGTTTGAATGACATCACACAATACTTAAATTATCTGTCCAGGGCTCTGTTTAGTGGGGAAAAGGTGAGGGGGGGGGGGAGGGGTGTTTCCCTTATCAAGCGCATAGAAATGGACGACTAAATTATTGCTCCCTGCGCAAGTTCCCGGGATCCATTGTGGAGAAATAAATAGACCCGTGAACTCCCTAACAAGCATGTCGTAAGAGGTGACTAAGTAGGGATTCCAAATCTGAACTGTGGGCTTGTTTCATGACTTGAGTTGTACGTGCAAATCACTTTTTCCAGATCTGGCTTATTTATATACATACTGTAGGTTTTTCTCCAATCAGATAGATGCACTCCGTTTTCGAACGAAAGGTTGATTTTTTAAATCGATGATTCTCAACTTGCCTGTCACGACCCTTTTTTGGTGGTCGAACGACCCTTTCACATGGGTCGCCTAAGACCATCGGAAAACACATATTTATTGAATTTACGAGGGAAAATAATTGTCTGGGGGACGACACAACAAAAGGGAACCGTATTAAAGGATCGCAGCATTAGGAATGTTGAAAGCCACTGCTTTAGATGAATATTCCCTGACTTACTCAGCCTTGCTACTTGTCCGTTGGACAATGATACCTACATACTACTTCTTACATACTGGGAAGTTTCTTATGTCACCATTCAAGGTTGCGACTGTCCATTAGTGGCGCTTCTATCTCCTCGACATCTTTTCCAGGAATACTCATTTGGTAGAGTATCCTTGTTTACTGATCTTACACAATAAACCGTCATCATGTGCCACACGGTATTATTAGTTGAATATACCGAACATTGCTTTTATTCATAGTGTAATGGAGAACAAAAAGTAGGGTCAAGTAAAAGGCCCTTTTCACGTTTTTCGGTAAATTGGGCATATAAGGCTAGACATATATATTATAGACCAATATCTGCACTTGGTGAATGATGTGGTCAGCATCACGTCGGCTGCCTTTACTTCCCAGGACTACGCATAACTCCCATTCAAGGCTGGGTCGACCTGGGTCTGTCTGGAATCGAATTCACGACCGTTCGATCCGCAGGCGAACTGTATCCACTACCCCACGGCGATTCCCTTGTGACGATGCAAAGACTCGTTCCCGTGCCTCACATTATTACAAAATGTTGCTGAAGTTAATTATCAATGTTATTTATGCTATTGGAGAAAGACATTGTATGTAATACCTTGCTGTCCCTCTCACACTGCTATGATAACACCACTCACACCTCAACACGTCTGCCCGGCACATAATTGTCAACATACGTCCCACCTAAAAGACAACCTGTGTATTTTTCAGGTTCTGTGTAACAACTTACATTATCAACAACTTGGAACAAAAAAAACTAAGAGTGAGAATTTAAAGAAACGAAACATCTACACGTTGTAGAAAGTCAGTCCTCAGTTTGTGAACAATGTCGTATTTGGAATCAACTGAAGTAGTTAACTGAATTTTATACAGACTTATTGTTGTAGTCCACCCGATCGAACTTTAAGGTAAGTGAATATTTGGAGTTGCCAGTTCTTTTTTTTAAATTCTGGTGTTGCATGATGACAAGTTTATTTGATTTTTTTATCTAACTGAAGGGTTTCTGAGTGGGTTGTCTTCGTTACCAAATATGTCTTTATTAGTATAGAATAAATGTCTGATTAAGTGAATTGGTAATTTTCTAAAATTAACTTGATTTATTGATTAACTTGATTTACACTTTTCATTTTTACTACTGAAGTTCAGCTATGAATATACTGCGTTTTAATTAATAACAAGTTTATTTGAAGAATGGTTATTTAGTCAGTTTTTTTTTTCCCTTCGATTCCTCTCTTTCTCTTCATCTTTTGTCAACATCTACTTATGCCGCTTGGCGTTGCAGTTCATCGGACTATCTGCAGCCGAGCCAGGCCGCGCTCAGTAGCTTGAAATGCCGTGATGTTTTGCAGTCAAAAGGTGTCAGTAACTCCTTCAATCCATCGTCCTCCCACCTGCCTCTTGCTGTTTCGATTTTCAGCCTTGCTTTACTCCTGATGTTACTGGGAACCAGAGTAAAGATGAAAGAACACAGCCTTGCCTTACTCCTGGTGTTACTGGGAACCAGAGTAAAGATTTGCCTTACCCTGGTGTTACTGGGAACCAGAGTAAAGATGAAAGAACACAGCCTTGCCTTACTCCTGGTGTTACTGGGAACCAGAGTAAAGATGAAAGAACACAGCCTTGCCTTACTCCTGGTGTTACTGGGAACCAGAGTAAAGATGAAAGAACACAGCCTTGCCTTACTCCTGGTGTTACTGGGAACCAGAGTAAAGATGAAAGAACACAGCCTTGCCTTACACCTGGTGTTACTGGGAACCAGAGTAAAGATGAAAGAACGCAGCCTTGCCTTACACCTGGTGTTACTGGGAACCAGAGTAAAGATGAAAGAACGCACCCTTGCCTTACACCTGGTGTTACTGGGAACCAGAGTAAAGATGAAAAAAAAAAACCTTGCCTTACACCTGGTGTTACTGGGAACCAGAGTAGAGATGAAAGAACACAGCCTTGCCTTACTCATGATGTTAATGGCAACCAGTGTAGAGATGAAAGAACACAGCCTTGCCTTACTCCTGGTGTTACTGGGAACCAGAGTAAAGATGAAAGAACGCAGCCTTGCCTTACACCTGGTGTTACTGGGAACCAGAGTAAAGATGAAAGAACGCACCCTTGCCTTACACCTGGTGTTACTGGGAACCAGAGTAAAGATGAAAAAAAAAACCTTGCCTTACACCTGGTGTTACTGGGAACCAGAGTAGAGATGAAAGAACACAGCCTTGTCTTACTCCGGGTGTTACTGGTAACCAGAATAAAGATGAAAAAACACACTCTTGCCTTACACCTGATGTTACTGGGAACCAGAGTGAAGATGAAAGAACACAGCCTTGCCTTACACCTGGTGTTACTGGGAACCAGGGTAAAGATGAAAGAACACGCATTGCCTTACTCCTGGTGTTACTGGTAACCAGAATAAAGATGAAAAAACACACCCTTGCCTTACTCCTGATGTTACTGGGAACCAGTCTATGAGGCCAGCGCTTGTTCTGATGGCGCTTTTACTTTCTATATAAACAGATCTTACACAATCTAGCAATGTTCCATTTATACCATATTTTTCAAGGACATCCTGTAGTAAAACTCTGTCCACTCTGTCAGAAGTCTTTACCTGTTCGATAAAAGCGATGTTTATTTCGTGTCTGTGTTCTGTTGTCTTTTCGCTAATTTGTCTTAGGGCGAAAAAAGCGTCAGTGCACCCTCTTCCTTTCCTGAATCCGACCTGTGCTGGGCTCAGAATCAGTTCTACAACAGATCTACTTGGTTACTCTAGAATATTGGCAAACATTTTACCTACGTGGCCTTAAATGGATATGCATCTATAAGTGTTACAATCTTGCTTATTGCCTTTTCTTTTCCATATTGGTACTATAATGGCTCTTTGCCAGTCTTTTGGTACAGTTCTTTAATTCCAGGCTTTCCTCCGATAGTCCGTTTTGTCGGTGTGTTCCTGAGTACGCCCCATAAAACCTCAAGGAATAAGCTGGAGAATAGAACGCGTACCAAGGTATATACATATATACAAACTAAAAGGGAACACGAGAAAAATATTGTAATAACAATGAGTTAGTATGGCTTATTTAGTTAATAGGCTTATATAATTTCCACGATCTCATCTTCTAACAACATGTAATAATAATGAATCCTAGAACTTTGAATTACATCGGCCATGCACTCAGAATGGATAAGACAAGACTCTCCCATCAAGCCCTTATATCGACACCAGAAATGAAAAAAAAAAAATGGAGTAGACCAAGAGAGACTCTGCGTACAACCATCATCAGGGAAGGCTCAACGATGGGTCTAATGAATATCCAAGACCTAAATCAGGTGGCAACGAACCTCCAGATATGAAGAGCTATGACTTCTGCCCTGTGCACCGCCTTAGGCTCAAGAGGAAAGACTAGTATATTAGCAATTTTTTTTCTTGTCCACCCAGTATGTTAGCAATATTATCCTTTTCCATCCAGTATATTAGTAAATTTTTTTCTTGTCCACCCAGTATGTTAGCAATATTATCCTTGTCCATCCAGTATATTAGCAGTATTCTTTTTGCCTACCAAGTATGTTCGCAATATTATCCTTGTCCATTCAGTATATTAGCAGTATTCTTTTTGCCTACCAAGTATATTAGCAATATTATCCTTGTCCATCCAGTATATTAGAAATATTATCCTTGTCCATCCAGTATATTAGCAATATTATCCTTTTCCATCCAGTATATTAGCAATATTATCCTTGTCCATCCAGTATATTAGCAATATTATCCTTGTCCATCCAGTATATTAGCAATATTATCCTTGTCCATCCAGTATATTAGCAATATTATCCTTGTCCATCCAGTATATTAGCAATATTATCCTTGTCCATCCAGTATATTAGCAATATTATCCTTGTCCATCCAGTATATTAGCAGTATTCTTTTTGCCTACCAAGTATATTAGCAATATTATCCTTGTCCATCCAGTATATTAGCAATATTATCCTTGTCCATCCAGTATATTAGCAGTATTCTTTTTGCCTACCAAGTATATTAGCAATATTATCCTTGTCCATCCAGTATATTAGCAATATTATCCTTGTCCACCCAGTATATTAGCAGTATTCTTTTTGCCTACCAAGTATATTAGCAATATTATCCTTGTCCATCCAGTATATTAGCAATATTATCCTTGTCCATCCAGTATATTAGCAATATTATCCTTGTCCATCCAGTATATTAGCAATATTATCCTTGTCCATCCAGTATATTAGCAATATTATCCTTGTCCACCAAGTATGTTCGCAATGTTATCCTTGTCCATCCAGTATATGAGCAATATTCGTCTTGTCCACCCAGTGTATTCACACTATTTTAGGAATGAGAGCCCATTTTGAATTTGTAATATTTAAATGATAAAATGTTAACATGAGATGCATTATGAGGTATACTATACTATTAAACGAAAAGATCATAGGTCACACAGTGTAGCATTTTTTCCTACTTACCGTTGAGATGATGCTCCGAGAAAACACAACATATTGAACATAAATACAAAAAGTAGCACATTAGGAACTTACTACATCTATTTTAAGAAAACATCACTGATAAGTAAATCAAAAGTGAAGGTAACTGACTTAGTAGCTCCTCTTCTACCTTGGGGTGTAGCGGTTTGCCAGAGATATCTCCAGACGTCTCTATCTGCAGTTTTATTTCTGGCTTTGTTCCATTCCAGTCCTCTGTCAGTTAGGGACTATCGGATGTTGTCTTCCCAGCGGACCTTGGGTCGCCATGGAAGTGTTAAGGTAACAATCATTTATTATTGTTTTTCAACGACGACAAAAATAAAATCGAGCACATTTGAACACACGTGTCAGCCATTTTGCTTCTGCATAAGGTCAGTCATGGAGAAATCACACACTTTGTTCGCCTACGTGTTAGCCTACGACGGACAGCGGAGCGGAAGTGTCCCAACGCCCAAAAGCTAAAGAAGGCCTTGGCTCACTCATCTTCACCATCATTTCTGCCTGACCTTTGCCTAGCTGTCTAGGTCGCTTAGTTTTCTTATGTCAAACATTGGGGTACGTATGACGTCTTTGGCTTTTTTGCTAATTGTTGCTTCTATGCTTAATGTTGTTGTTGTTGGTAATTTTTTTTTTTTAGTTTGTAAATTCTTTTTAACTCGCCTGCTATCAATTGAACTCTGAGAGCTATCAATCTTACGAGTATTTTACTCTAGACACTTCCCTTTTGATACCAGTCAGTCTTCACTATAGTCTTCATTTTTTTTTCTCATTTCATTTCTTTTGAGTTCTTTCTTTCCTTAAAATTAGTTCTTTGTTGTTTTTTGTTTATTCTTTCTGGTGTAATTTCTTTTTCTTTTTCTTCTCCCTTCTTTCTTCAAATCTTTTCCTCTAAATTACGAAAATTATGTCTGTCCAATGTTCTTCCCTTCGGCTACAAAGTAGGAATGTCATGTGAGTGCAGAAAAACAAGAAAGCAGCCCGACACAATCTAACATCACTAATTGCCACCTGATAGGTCTTGTGTAACCAGAAACCCCGGTGCAGTCAAAGATTTCCTTACTCACCTGAGAGTGTCAGTTCTGCGACAATCTGGCCACACTTATCATTGCCACTCAGCTGTACTGGAACATCTATCTTACGCCCCATGTGACCCCACCCATCCTCCAGCTCCCCAGCCCCCTCCCCAGTTCCTGGACTTTGTTTTGCAGAAAATGTTTTAGCGTGCAATCCCGCCTAACCACACAAGAATTTTTTTAATGTTTTTGTTTACATATTTTACTTAAAACATATATTTATTTGTATCAAATTATTATTATTATTATATTGCCTT
>CAJHNH020003823.1:0-5000 GCA_905116865.2 Candidula unifasciata
CCCCGTAAAGCCCCAGAGTTGATTTGGTTTTGAACTAAAAATTATTCCCAGCCTCGGGCATTCCCATCTGTACTCCGTCCTCATCTTCAGCTGCCAGCGTAGAGTTCCAATACTAATGTCACCGGTCATTATCTGGTTATATGTCAGTCTTGCCTTTCCTCTGAGTGAAGTGAGCCGGCCAAACCTTCTGGTAACACCCAGGTGCCTCATTCTCTCCAGGCCATAATAATCTTGTTTCTCTACTGATTCCGTTGCTTGTTCCCAAACGGCCTTGACGATAAATGCCTTGCAGGGGCATCAGAAAGACACTGCTCTGTTGAGTGAAGATCATTACTGAGACCGGGGACAGAAGAATAATATGATCACACCAGTTAACACCCTAATTGGCGGGGAAAAAAAGGGGGGGGGGGAGGTGTGTTAGTGATGGGCTTGCACTTTGAATCCATTAGTAGGCATTAGCAACCACAAATTAAAACAGAAAAACAACAACAGAAATTTGAACGGTACGACGCACACATAGTTGTTGATAGAGACGCAAAACTGTCTGTTTGTGGATATAAAATAAGCAAATACATCTAGAGAAAAAAAGGAGAATATTATGAGCAAATACACTTTAAGCTCTACACTGAACTGTTATTAGTTAGGTCAGTTCAATACATTTTATTTGTTGCTTTCTGATCGGGCGTTTATACCTATTTTTCAACAAATGTGCGTGTGTTTATAATTAAAACTGGGAACACGCAACGTTAGTCTTCCCAGGCCCAAACCATATACACACTACCTCACTTCTGATTGATAGTTCCTGAGCCCCGTAACCTTCGCACAAGGTCAGAGAGGGTTCCACGATGCCGTTGATATCAGGTGTATATTTCAGCACGCTAGCGCATTAAACGCTCCAAAAACATGGAGAAACTGACCCTTGCACCCCCCCCCCCCACCCCCCACCCCCCCCACCCACCGATTGCTTCAAATTATGTCCCAGGCATTCTCTTTCTCGGAATGAAAACGTAAATGCAAGACAAATCAGAAAGCAAACAACAGAGCGGGACACACCTGTAACCTCCAGGAAAGTCGACCAGCACAACAAACTTGTAAATGAAAAGTGACCTACTCTGTTTGGGGAGATTAACGTGAACATAGCCTTAAAATTGTATGTTTGCGTTACAGTTGTGGCTTTAGGTTTTTTACAAACTGAGAAACTAATGAGAGTTTCTGTCAAATTGTGAATGCGCAAAGATCTGAAGATATCTTTCGTGTTTATTTAAATATAGCAACACATGTTTATGGTTAAGCTTTTTGCAACGGATCAACATCATGTCACAAGGGTAGTAACCCATAAGTCTCCGTTATACTTCTAAATTAAGCCTGGGTCCGCAGAATCTTAGCACACTGCACGAACTCCATAGCACCGGCGAGGGTCCTGAAATTCGCTTGTAGTTGTCTTCTTCTTCTTCGCGTTCACCAGTTGTAAACTATAGTAAAAAGTTCTGGTTGTTCGTCCACTTCTGGACTGCATTCCTGTTCCAGAACCTGAGCGTTGCGTGTGCATCCATTTTACAGATCTGACTCATTTGTATGCAGACTGTAGGTTCCTTGTCACTCAGGCAATGTACTTGGACTTTGAAGTAGCTCCCAATTAGTCGCTTTTATGACATGTTTTTGGGTAGGTAGTGGGTCTGTTCTTGTTTTCCCTATAACAGGGCCCCAGAACTTGTGTGCGTGTGTTGTTTTTTCATACTTAGTCTCAGCTAAGTCAATGCTCATTCGGGGTCTCCTCGACTGAGTTCCGTTCCGGCGTGGTCAGTGAAACTGGTTGTTCCCCGTTTGAGTTCCATGTCTCCCATTGTAGAGGAAACAAGGAAAAGACCTTCTGCCTACCCAACAAGCGTGTCGTAGGAATCGACTAATTGGAAACTTCCTTTGAATGTACCCGAGCGACAAGGAACAAATAACTGCACAAAAGTAAATCAGTAAAACGGATGTACACGCAAAACTCAGGCTCTGGCACAAAGCCACTCCAAATGGAAGAAAAACCAGGATTTTCCGCAATAGCTTACGGTCGGTGAAAAATAATACTAATTCTAATAATAATAATAATAACAATAATATTATTAATAATAATAAGAAGAAGAAGAAGAAGGAAGAAGAAGAAGAAGAATTAGAAGAAAAGAAATAGAAAAAGGAAAAAGAAGAACTGCTTGTAAATAGAATTTAAGTTTTCCAACACTGTTTTAATTCAAACATGCCATACAGATGTATATAAAACGCAAAGATGCGGGTTCGTTTCACCGACCTCGTCGTTGGGTTGACGATAAAATGTTTAAGGGGAACACCTTGGAACTTTCCTTGGTTTACATAGTTCTACCTTTGTGCCACGCTCTCAACAGGTGGCTTGTTGTTCTGTGGTGAGATCCCGAGCTATTTATGATAAAACACGATGCCATCAAGTCAGTTTCGAACGGTATCTGTAAGTCTGTAGTCAGCGGCGTCGTTAGCTTCCGTGCTGACTGAGGTGTCAAGTCGCGGATGCTGCCTCCTTCTGTGTTGCTAGTTTGGGGATTACGATGTTGTAAACAAGGTCTTTACAGCTCACCATGATCCTACCAGCTGGGTTTCGCGTAATCTTTGCCATCATGCTTGCGTAAATAATTGAAAATAAGTAAGGAAACATTTTCAAAGCCAGTCATAAAATTGTGGTATGTTTTAAAGGCAACGTGACACTGTCACGTCTGACATCTGCCGAGCCTGAACCTAGAGAAGCATCAATCCTGCCCGGCTAAGTGACGTCAGTGTGACCTAACACACAGGTTACTCTAGAGATAATGACACGCTAGATTCTCCAGACTAGGCCATCAATTGTCAGTGAAAAATCTCTAGTCCTGTGTACGTACTTATGCCGGGCTGCTTTTTCTGTTTGTCTTTGATTAATATTGTTACTACCATCCTGGTTTTCTTCTTCTTTTGTCATCTCACTGTTACTAGCTTGTAAGCCCAGTGCCGTGGTTTTCTGTATTTACCTTATGCTCCTTAGGTGGCTTTGTTAGTGACTGTTTATAGGTCTAAAAAAAAAAAAAAAAATTGCAGGTTTCCGCTACAACATTTATCCATCTCTTCCTCTCGCCTTCCTCCCAGATGTTCTGCTGTAAAAAGTCTCATGTGCAGTCTGGTCTGGCTGCATTCTCACTAGATGGTTGCACCACTTCATTTCTTTGTCAAAATAATCCAGTCATGGTCTTATTCCGACTTTAAATCTAATGCTGGTGTTTGTAACCCTGTCTCTTCTTGTATTGTTGGTGACCTTGTCTTGAACTGAATCCGTAGGTTTGTAGTCAGCGGCGGCGTTAGCTTGCATGTGACTGTGGTGTCAAATCGCAGGTGCTGCCTCCTTCTGTGTTGCTAATTTGTTTATTATGATGTTGTAACAGATGACTTTGCAGCTCCCGTGATCCTGTCATCTGGGCTTCGCGTACTCGTTGACATCATGCTTGCGTGAATAATTTAAAAGAGAAATAAAACATTGAAAAGCTCTCGTAAAATTATAATCTTGGTCCAAAAGTCGTACCTAAAACTTTTACCAAACATCTCGAAAACTTTTGTATGAAACAAGAAAAATATCCGTGAATGGTCTTTGATTTTTCTATATCTTGTGATTTTACAATGTACAGCTGCACGGATGCTGCTGTTTTCTAAAAGCGGCGTTTTCTTTGATCTTTTTAGAGTTATAATATATGTACTTCGTTATGAAATAAATAAATATGGTAATTGACATAAATCGTATACTTTTCATAAGCCAGTCAACAAGCATTATGGAAGTACGTGCACTTGACTGTTCAAAACAACACGACCTAATTTCTAGCATGGTTTACCTATACAGTTTTCACAATTTGATGTTTGCTAACATCGACTTACGTCATTTACTGTAAACATGCTAGTTGTATGCTTTGAATCGGCTGGTTTATTCTTTCTCTTTCATGTAGCGCAAATAAGTTAAAATTAAAACTTGATGTTTGTTTAATATGTAAATTTCAACAGTATACACCGAACTGTTACAGAGCTAGAGATTTTTTTGTTTTTTAGATGGGCCCGATTTCTGGAACGGACTATACATTTGTATCTGGAAGAAGAACCCCACAGGGGAGCATGTACACCCGGGTTCACCTATCGTAACTAGAAAGATCCCACGTCGACGATTATTTCGGCCATTTAAGATTAATCTCGGAAGGTGGGCCGACCTGGGCCATGACTCCCACGCCTCGATCTTCCCCTGCTGCATTTTACCGGATGTTCTCGGACAGGGACAAAACGATATGGTGATTTTAACAGGTGTTATGAGAATTATTGATATTGTCGCTGCGGTAGGAAATTAGATCAGATCGACTACCTTACGACCAGAGTGACAAGCTTTTGATTGGTTCACCGAACAGTTGTTAGACTTGGAAGTCGACAGAGGGACATTAGCAGACATTTCGGACACTTTGGCTTTTAAGGGATAAGACGTTCTCTTTCACAAGAGACTCGGACCAGTTTTGCGAGGCTAATCCCCCACGACGTTCTTTTGCGCCAAGTCAGCTCGAAGCTCTTTCAGCTGCTTCGCCCAGTTGTTTTAGTGACCGTTTGCGCTCGTTTCCTCGCAAGCCCAGCTTCTTTAGCACATTGTACATGGAAGTGGAGATAAGACCCTTTGCGCCTACCTCGACGGCAAAGATAATTTCTGCGTACGCTTCCTCTCTCCCCAGACCGGCCACGAGCTCACAGTACAGACTAGTCTGCGCTTTGTATGTGAAATGTGTGATATGCTGACGTTGTAGGCTCCTTATGGGGGTCTTTCGTTCAGACCCGTGTAACTGGCTCCCTTACCTACAGACACCGTTGCCTGCCCTGATTGTCCTAGATCACCTCCAAACTCACAATCAACCATAGTGTCATGAGCGATGAAAGAAAGAGTGGTCCTCATTAACTCAAAAAACAAAAATTGTATATGCTCTCAGAAGTTGTCGACG